>CAUYSK010056045.1:0-66477 GCA_963575035.1 Avahi laniger
TTTTTAGTTGTTCAATTAATTTCTTTCTATTTTTAGTAGAGACGGGGTCTCGCTCTTGCTCAGGCTGGTTTCGAACTCCTGAGCTCAAACGATCCGCCCGCCTCGGCCTCCCAGAGAGCTAGGATTACAGGCGTGAGCCACCGCCCGGCCTTTAGCTCATTTTTTAGTCAGGATTTTAGTTTCTTTTTTACAATTGAGTTGTAGGAATTCCTTCTATTTTTTGGAGATTAACCCCTTATCAGATATATGGTTTGTAAATATTTTCTCCCATTCTGTAGGTTGCCTTTTTCACTCTGACGAGTGTTTTCTTTGCTGTACAAATCTTTTTAGTTTGATGTAGTCCATGACAAATTTCTTGAACCAAGTAGTCTGCACTATCAGTGCCTTCACATTCTCACCTCAGCCTAGTATAAAATGATTTCTATCCCTGTACTCTAAGATTGTACCTACATTGTTTTCACAGTGATCACTACAGACTACAAATTGCAAAAACCAATGACTTCTCAGCATCCTTCTTGATCAACTTCTTCTCCTTAAAATACTTTCTTTCATTTCTTCTTCTTTTTTTACATTGGATCATTTATACCAAAAACAAAAATAAACTCTCTCCTTTCAAGACACCATACACACACACACACATATATATTTTTTTCTTTTTTTACTTTTCTGACACTCTGTCCACTCTTCCTTTATCTCCTTCTGCCTGTAACTTAAATGTAGATGATCCTAAGATTCTGTCGACATTTCCCTTTTCACTCTGTGTTCCCAGTATGCATTCTTTCTCTTTGCTTCAGCTACAGCTCGTGTGCGAATGATTCCCAGATCTGTAAAACATTGCTTCTGACCTCTTGCTTCTGAACTAAAATGTGTTTCTTGCTCTTTCAAAGCATGTTCTGGATATCTTCTGAGTTCACCATACTCACAGCTAGAGCTAGACTATCCTTTCCTCACACTGAGTCACATTTGACACCTTTCTTTTCCTCATTACTCACATTGTCACTAAGTTCTGTTGATTCCAACTCTAAAATCTCTTTCTGACATAATCCCTGTTAGCTACTTCCACTACCACCACTCTCATTCAAGCCCTCAAAATTCTTTGTCAGGACCAGCACATGGCTAATAGAAGGGGATTTGGGAATCAAACTAACTGGATTCCAGTTTTTTCACTTAACAGTTGTGTGCATTGTGCAAGTTAATGAACTTTAAGACTCAGTTTCCTCATCTGTTAAATGAGGCTAGTACTTAGAGCTATTGTAAGAAATTTGGTGATCTAAATGTCATTCACAATGGTTGGCACATGGTAGACACTCAAAAATGTTATTTTTTTACTCAGTACTCTCCTTCCTTCCTGCCTTTAACCCATCTTTCCCATCCAGTACACATTTAACAATCACATCATTTTCTTTCTAAATCATAAGATCTACTCATGTCAATCTTTATTAAAAAAAAACTTTTCATAAATTTTTATGGCCTATATGCCAAAGATAATGTCCTTAGTATGGCATTAATGACTCTTTAGAAATCTAATCCCAAGCTACCTTTCCAGCTTACAAACTCCGTACTCCTTGTTATATGACTTATATACCAGAGGGGCTTTACATTGCCAAGCCTTAGTTTCTTTACCATAGCCACCCCATTTGCAAGATCTTCCCTCTTTTATTTCGAGCTAAGGAAATCATACTTATATTTGCACATGAATCTATTTTCACCAATAAATCCTACTTCCTTAGAAGCAAGGAATGCTCCTTATTAATTTGGCACATTGGACTTACTTATTTATTCACTCACCAAATATTTATTAACTGAGAACCAGGCATTATGGTAGGTGCTAGGGATACAAAGAAGACTGGCCCACATCTTAACAAAGGGTACAGTCTGGTTAGGAAAATGGACACACACCTTAACATGTGCTAGGTGAGAGGGTACAGAAGTAGCTCTAGATTCTGGTTATACATTAGAATCCCTAGGATTGATTTTTTTAAATGTTAATTAATGCCTGGGTTCAACTAACAGACATTCAAATTGAATTGGTCTCCGGTACATTTTTTTTTTTAAAGCTCCTCTGGTACAGTTATGTGAAGCCACTGTAGCAAGCCACTGGGATAGAGGTACAAACAGAAGACTTTGGCACATGGGGGACACACCTTGTTGCTGGGACTTCTGGTTGTTCCATGACATCCTGTCCCTTTTTTCTTCTTCCTTCCCATATCTACTCAAGGTGTATACCCCTACTCCACATGACTTAGGAGACACTGTCCTAGCCCTAACTCGGGGCTAGGTTCTGATTGTTCTTTCTGGTGATCAGTTTAGGTGTAGGCAAAGGAACTCATTCTGAACAAGGATATATGAGGGGAGTTTGCCTGTGGGAAGTTGAGAAAAGGTTTCCTAATCCCAAGAAAAATACATCAGGAAAAATGGGCTCTTTCTGCCTTTGGACACTGTTGGCTTGATTGTGATATCTGGAACTAAAACAACCACACATAACTGTGAAAAGAGCCACCTTGAGGCAGAACTGAGATCTGGAAAGAAGCTGGGTTCTTGTAGACACTATTAAGTTGCATCACTACACTACACTATTAAGTTGCATCAAACAACCCTGACGTCAGTCCACCTGTGAATCTGATGTATGAGTCAGAACTCTGTCTACCTGTAGCAGAAGGCATCCCACCTGCTATATAACTAAATCAAATTTGGAGATCAAGGAAAGCAGTCCAGAGAGGGTGATATCTGAGGAACAGTCTTTAGCAAGGCAGTCAAGAAGCAGAAGCAAATAAAAAGGCACAGATATAAAAGTACATGATATTCTGGGAACTGCACACAGTTCAAATTGACCACTGCAAAGAGTATAAGTAGAGAGATGAGGTTATGGAGGTGGGAGTCTAGGGCAAGATCCTGAGGAGTCTTTATGCTGTGGTAGATCACATATGGCCACAAATCCTTTGTAGCTCCTTCTATCAAGAGGCGGAGTCTATTTCAGCACCCTATAATTCTGGCTGGCTTTGTGACTTACTTTGATCAATAGAACATGTCAGAAATGATATTATTTGAATTCCAGAGCTGAAGTCTGCCTCGCCTGAAATGCTGCTCTGAGGTTGCCATGTTGTTAGCAAGGCGATCTAGCCTACTGAAGGTGACAGACCAAGTGGACAGCCAGCACTGACCGCTGGGCATGTGAGTGGGAAGGCCATCCGGGACCACACAGCAATTTCAGCTACTATGTGACTGCAAAGGAGCCAACCCACAGAATCGTAAGACATAACACACCATTGCTGTAGTAAGCCACTAGAGTTAGGCTGGTTTGTTATGCAGCAATAGGTACCTGACACACAGGCCATGCAGAGATGTCAAGACTTTATTCTGAAAACCATGAGGTAGACTCATGTGTCAGAAAGATCACTTGGCAGCACCATGCAGAGTGGTCTGGAGTGGCCCAGGGTAGAGGTGGAATGACATTTTAGAAGACTACTGTGTTACTGAAGCTGAGAAATCTGATCTCAACTAAGCGGCAGTAGAAGCCACAGAAGAGTCATGACAGAGGTACAATCGACATGATGGTGAATACCAGTAAAAGAATGTAAAGGGGAAAAATGAATTAAGAGTTATTCAAAGCTTTCTGGATTGAGTAAATGAGTGAATGACAGTACCATTCACTAAGAGAAGATTATGGGAAGAAGAGAAGGTTTGAACTAACTGTGGTACATCCAAGTGAAAATGTACAGCAAGGAATTTTGAATACTCAATGTTTGATGAATAAATTAGTGATTAATCTCGGTGGGTACCAAAATGTTCTAATTCAAGAAACCATCTTTATGTGGTTTATATGGTATAATGAGTATTCTCTAAGTCAAGTTTTAATGGTGTGAACTCATTTTATTGACACTTCATCAGAACAGAAAGGAAAAGGAAAGATAAGATTTGATGCAGCTTTGTTATATAGGCATATTACAAAAAAAAAAGATCTGATGCAGTTCAAAATGCTGACAAATCTGCACATTGTTTAGCTTATATGCATTAATCTGTAACTCTCAGGGAATACTATTAGTCTATGATGTTCTTACCCAAAGGCACTATCATTTCTTAGTGCATCTGGAGGGTAAATTCTATGACACAATTTTTTTTTTACTATCCTGCATATGCTTTATGTTTCCCAACCTATAGAGCAAGAAAGGGTTTCCCCAACTACATGCTAGAAAGAGTTGACATTATTTCCATGCTGTATATTTTGTCAAATGGGCATAATCTATGACATATCAATGTAATAAATTACAGAGGCTACAAATAATTTCAATATGTACATGTAAATATTGACTCACCTTTGATATTGATTAAAATAGCATGTAAATGGCTGGGAACCAATTTCATCTTTCCAGTACTGTTGCCAATTCATGACACTTTCCAAGTTCTTCTGATTTTCTCTCTTACAGGGAGGGATATAGGAGCACTAACAAAAAAGAACACAGAAGGGAAACTTAGAATATTGAAATATAGTACTTTTTAATAGAGAAATGGCATTATGCAGAGAGTAAATCTAATTTAGACCTACCCAATTTTCAAATACAGCCAAATTGAATTTGCTACACTATGTCTCAAATTTCCAATTTGGCACAATGACAGAAAATATTCCAATAACAAAATACAGCAAAAAAAAGTAATCTTCAGTCATTAGAGTATAAGGATATTTTATAAACAAATAGTTACACTCTAACAGCAAATTAAAAGCATAATGTACTCTCTCTTTTGGGGGACATGCCAAAAAAAATTGGGGGGAAGCAAAAAAAAGTTAATTTTTAACCCCAATTCCCATCTATGAACCTTGATATTTTCCTCTTCTACCTTTAACTAACAAATCAAACACAAAGCTCTTCTCAGGATACTGCTCTCAGCCACTGAAACTCAAGTTTTCTTTTCTTACATTCTCTCGGACAAGGAAAGTGGTGGAAAATTTCTTTTCAATACATAATCAATGTATTTTGCTAACTGATGTCCTTTCCTAGCCATGCCTGTGACAAAGTAGTTCTGTTAAAGGGACTCCATTACTCTAAGCAATAGAGATTCAGCAGAATTGGAAAATTGCTCTTAACTCCAGATGTAAAATCAACCCTTAGCATTCTAATCCATTTTCTCCCATTCAGTCTTTTATGATGACAACGAAGATGATTCCAGCTTATATTTATTGAGTGTTTACAATATGGTAGACACTGTAATAAATGCTTCACAGGACTTAATTTGTGTACTTTTTACAACAACCCTATAATGATCTCCATTTTACAGAAGAGGAAATTGTGTTTTCATCAGCTCTACAACTAGAACAAGGTTATGGAGATTTTTATCGCATTCTACTCTTGGATGTTTCACCGTGTCTGATATTAAAGAGCAGGAAAACGAATATTTGTTTTATAGTATAATTTCAGTCACACTGTTTAATTTATAGCATATAATGTTTCAACACCTTCCCATTATTTTCTGGTAAAATTCAAACTCTTTAGTATTATGTGCAAAGCTCTTTGTGATATGATCCCTGCCTGCTCTCATCTTCACTTAAACCTGGGATGCAGCCATATAAAAGTACTTGCTCCCCTAATCCGCCATGTGTTGTCACACCTACCTGCTTGGCACAGGCTATTCTTGCTCCTTTTAATGCCTTTGCTCCTTAACCTCCTTCTTTGAAGATTCACGTCTGGCGTTACCTATTTGCGAGGAGCCTTCTCTTTCTTCCTCCACAGTTCGGTGCCCCTCATTTGTGCTGCTATAGGAATCGCACTATGTGATATCACAGCTGGAATCACATAGTATCAGACTTGTCTGTTTTATGTTAGCCTCCCCAGTTGGCGAGTGAGTTGAGAAGAAGGACTACTATTCTTCCTTTTCTCTATCTTCACACTTACAACCATGTCTGGTAACAGTGAGGTTTCAAAAATGCTGGGTGAGTTACTTAATAATACATATTTAGGTATATTTTTATTCAAGATGATGACGTTATTTTCATAGTGTTTAAACATTTTCAAAATATATAAACACATTTTAAATTTTAGTAAATTTGGTTATTTTCTATTACATATAACAGATTCACGTTATACGAATATTAATGATGGAATCACTGCATATTTATCCTCTGCACATATCCACTTCTATTAATAACAGTAATATAAAGCTAAAAATTTCTTTGAAATTATGGATTCTGAGATCTTCCAAAGCAACAGTTGGACTTAGAAGCAATGGAAACCATCCGATAGGGCTCTAGTCCTATTATTCACTGGGTGTTTGGCGTTGGGTAAATTACTTCCCTTTTCTGGACTTCATTTTTTCTAATTCTGCAAAATCTCCAAAATAATTTCTAGCTCTACATTTCTATGATTCTATTCTTGGAGGTACACCAAGAAAGAACCCAGCAGAAGGCAGGACCACAAACACTGTTGCAGTATTTTTCCCAGAAGAGTTCCTGCCCACTGGAGAGATGGCTGGGAACCCTGACTAAGCCAGTATTCCAGCCAGCAAAGATGAGGAATGTGGCAGGTCCTTCCTTAGAGGCCTGTATTTCATATTAGAAAAATGTTTATATGGGGACCATGATTTTCCTATTGCTTACTTCCAATAATGTGTAGGATATTTTCTTTCCTTCTATTGGAATGTTTTTTTCTATACCACAGTCCATTAGTTTATAAAGTGAGAGGTGGTGACAATTTATTGTGCTTTTTCTAGGAAGGAGAAATTTCCAGATTTGGAGGTTGGAGGTAGAAGCTGTGAAGTGTGAAAGCTTAAAAATTCATTAGAGCCATTTTTGCAATGGGTATGCTTGACAGAAGAGGCATACTAAACATTTTAGGAAGTAACAATTAACAACCAGATGTAATTAAAGCAGATTTTAAATACTGCAATTTAATTCAGTTTGAATTCTTTATTATTCATTTTTTGGGGGTGGGGTGGATGGGTTTAAAAGACATGTCTCTACCAAATGACAACTCTTAAGATTTGACCAGGAGAATCATACTTACATGCTTCTGAAAAAGTAAGACAAAAACTTTCACTGAATGTGTAAAGATTCGTATTATGTATGTTGAGGTTTCATGTGGGATTTAAAAAAAAATGTTTCTTGTCTTTTGGAAACTTTGAGGTTGTATGGATGGATTTTGGAAGCAAAGTACTTATTTACACTGGGGAAAATAACCTGAGATCAAAATTTAAGTATTCTTTTCATGGACTGCATTCTTTCCAAAGAGTATCATACATTAAATAATCTATGCTCAGAATACTCTAGACACTTTTGAAAACCAACATTGTCTTGAAAAGAAAATGTTTAAAAGGCTAAACTGCATGTTCTTAAAAGTCATTATGGCTCATTTTCTTAAATCTTGGTTCTCCAGTTAATTTTTTAAAAAATTTCTATGAAGCCTAACTCAAGATCCTCCCTAGATTCCTTCTCAGTTCTACTGAGTAGATCATTGTAGAGCGTCAGAATTTTAAAATAAGTTAGAAATGAAGATTCATAGCAGTGTTCTAGAAAGAAAACCAGGGAATTCAGTCATAAAATCTCCTTTTCTTTGTAGGTTGTTCAAGTCTGATTGTTTTCCAGGCTTCCTAACAGTTCCATCATGAATCTCTCTCCTGCGGAAGAGAGATAACATATGCCATATCATCATCATCATGGCTAACATTTATTGAATATATGTCAAGCATCTCATTAATCCAAATGAGAAAATATTATCATCCCCATTTTTTCATGAAACTGAGGGATAGTGGGGTTTAAGAAAACGTTCCCAATGTCACAATGGCAAACGGAAAAACTAGGATTTCAGACTGCACAGCGTTCTTAGCCACTGTTCCACACTGCCTTCCATGTCTCTATCTTTACAGCTTCCTAGTTTTTACTCTTTAGAGTTTTCTGATGTGGGGCAAAGAGATGCCCTTCTCTCTGCATCCCTCTCTTGGAGAGGTTTTTATTGAAATTGGTGTAGTCCTTCTGAGAAATGACAGGCTGAGGCCATCCTTTGTTTTCCCGGTACATGATCAGAGAAATGCATTGTAAGTCTTTGCTTGTTCCCTCCTGTCTCAATTTGGCTTCAGGGTTGGTTTCTGGTGCCATGGATGAAATTTCACTTAGACACAATGCCTTTGGTCATGGAGGATAATAAGCACTTCCTTGGAGAAATGTCTTCGTACAGTTCTGACCTATTTTGTTTTTCATTTGCTAAGGAAGCATTTTTCAATAACTTCTAATATCATTATCACCCAAATAACCTTCACTAGAGTCTGTGTTGTTTGCTGCTTGAACTTGAATAAAATCACTTTCTTTAAAGTCAGGAGTAAAGAGGAATGTGATAAAATATATTTGATTAATGCCTACTTACCTTTTAGAAAAATATTTTTTGACTTTGCATTCATGAACAAAATTGACGGAATTTAGTGAGCTATTCTGAATAAAACAGAGTCTTCCAGTGAGTTTATTATGAAAAGACACTATTATCACTTGATGTGGAATGTTTGATTACGTGCATATTATTAGTTTTCCATTATCTTATTTTAGGGTTTATCAAGATTTATAATAGCATTCTTTCTCAGCTTACCACAATGGATTTATATTTTAATAGAATCCTGCTTGAGTAGGTTCTTTGTGATAAGTGTCTTGAGAGGATTGTATTTCAATCATTTGGGCAGAGTAGGCAGAATTAACTTCTTTCTTTACTGAATCATTTAAAAAATTATTGCATAAAACATGTGGTCTATTTAGCTAAATATTGGAGACTGGGTTCCATGTTAGGAATTATCTAAGAAACAGAAATGAACACACTTTTTTCTCCTGTTTCTTTCTTGACTTCATTTGGTTAGGGAGGGAAGTGTTGAAAGACATAATACTAGAATAGGTTTAGGTGATTTAATAATTTTCAAATAAATTTAGTCAGAAAATGAATTCTTAAAACATTATCTAATGGGAAACAGGTTTAATTATGTTTTATATAACCATAATCTCTCATTTTTTGAATGCCTATAAGAAATCTCTGTGTCAGCTATGATATGTAATTTTAACATTTTTGACATATAAACAAAATCAGAAAAGCACAGAACAAAAATCATTTATAAACTTCATAATGTTTCAAATGATGTGCGTGCATGTGCACACAGGCACACACACAGTCTTTCTGTGCAGGTTACTTGAACAAACACATATGAAATTATATGTCAGCTAAAAAACTAAATTCTAGGGCAGGTGGTCCAGAATATATATCCATATCTGAAAGCTAAATAAAAACAATCTTATGGAATAATGTGGGGGTCAAATAGATGCCCTAGAACATGTGAAACACAAGGCTAATTTTGTCAAAGTCTCTTCCACAGACCACTTGGATTGCTTGTCCAAAAGATCCACCCACCTGAAAGTATGATTAAGACTAGGAATCTGCATTTTCAGTAGCTCTCCCTCTGCCTTGGAATGACAGACTTTCAGAACTGATAATTTACACAACAAACCATTCTTGATTGCTGAGTGTTGGATAGGATACAAAGATTAGATATTACTCACTCCCTCTCCCTCTCCATTTCCCCAGAAGCATGCAGTGTAGTAATAGTAGCATATGCACAAAAAACACCTTCTGATTACAAAAGAGGACGTGCATATTTTGGCTTCCAGAGTACAAGAGAAGGCTTCACAGAAGAGATGACTTTTGATTTGTGTCTTTAAGGTTGAACGGGAATTTGTCACAGAATGGGTTGGGAAAGTGACATTCCAAGAAGTAATGGAATGTGCAAAGACTCTGTGTATGGATGTTCCAGAATGACTGAGTCATCTAATGTGTTTGGAGGATAAGGGGCATGGGAGATGTTGTTGGAATATGCCCAAAATATCTGACCTACTACTCACTCAAATATTGTTTCTCTCTCCTTAAATATTTCTATGAAAATTTGCTCACTGCTTCCTAGAGAATACACCCACCCACCAATGCATTGCTCTTTTGGTTAGGATTTACTATCATATGTTGATACTAGATTTGCATTTTTATAATTTAATAATATTCATTTAACTTCTGTATTCAGGCAGACTGCTAAAGTTGGTGACATTATTAGAACTGAGAAAAGTTCAGAATGACATTCCAGCTTCAAGAGAAAATAAGTTCAGTTAGCTTTAGAGTTAGAAAATAAAAACACACTGCCTTTGACAAAAATAGAGGTTGAATCTAAACAGAAGTAATCAGACCAAAACAAGAAATTTTAATCTGGAAGAAGTTCAATAGTTATTATTTATAATAAGCATGAAAGAACATGTAAAAATTTTTTCAATGATTTATGAGCACAATTTAAAATCCTTGAAGAGGTGGTCAATACTCTTATGACCATGCAGAACACGGAAACAAAATAAAACTTTCTTAAATGCTCATGTACACATCCAGATGTGTCTCGCTGATGGCACACAAATTCAACATGTATATGTGTGGATATATATTCGACTAAATATTACAACCATACTGTCTGCATGAAGGGGACCAACAAGCCCAATCTATGGCAAGTCCCTTAGAACCAGGATGGATAGATGGTGGTGATAAAAAAAAATTGGTGCTTCCTATTTGTGGTAGAATGTATTTTCTAAAGATAGCTGCAACAACATATATCACATTTCACACTCTCTTACAGTAGAATGTTGGCACTCTTCTGTTGAGAGGTAGGGGTCTATCTTCTCTTCCCTAGAACATGAAGGAGCCTGTGATTACAGCAGAAATGATGCAGTGTGACTTCCAAGGCTAGGTCAGAAAAGGTGATAAGCTCTGGCTTGCAACTCTCTGGGGAATGCTTGTCCTTGGGACTTTGACACTGTTCTGTGAGGAAGCCCAAACCAGCCAGTAGAGAGAAATCAAGAGAGGACTATGTGGGGAAGAACTGAGCTCTCCAGCCAACATCTAGGATCAACTGTCTGCGACGTGAGTAAATGAGCCTTCAGATGATTTCAACCTCCAGCCTTTGGATCTTCCAACCAGGACCTTCAATATCATGGACCAGAGAATAACTATATTCTTATTTGTGCCCTGTCTGAATTTCTGACCACAGAGTTTGTGAACATAATAACAATTATTTGATCCACAGGAATCTTTGACCGTGGCTAACAGATAACAGGACCTCTAGGACTAAAATAGGTGAATAGCCTTCCAAGGTCCTCCCTGATTTACACACCTTAAAAAACTTGAGGTTGATGAAATGAAGTCTACAAGTCACTATGATGTAAGGCAGGGCTCCTCATCCAATCTCAAGCCCAAAGCTCCTTCAATGAAGGTTTTGGCAGGGATCTCGTGGTAGCACCTCAAGTTGTACCTACTGAAAATCTCCTCCTAACTTTCCCAAGAGAACATTTACCAGACTAAATGCAGTGGGGACGATTATTAGCTCAAGGAAAATAAAAAAGCTATAGACATGAACAGTACTTTACACAGTTAAAATAATCACTCAACATTAATTTAGCCAAAAATTACAACAGAACCATATTTATTTAAAGAATGATGGAGGGGAGTGGGGTGGAATGGGATGGTGTAAGAAAGCTAAGTCCTTATATTCCATCATAGGCAGTCAACAGTATCTCAACTGTCTACTTCAGAGAACCTATTCTTTAGAAACATAGAGGCAAATATTACCAGAAAAAAATACTAGAAAAAAATCTAAAGACAGTTCAAAGCAGTTGTCTCTGAGTGGCAAAAGGGGTTGGGTCAGAGGATTCCTGTTCCTGGCCCCCAAATAAAGTTATAGTACTATTTGATTTTTTAAACTATGTTCATAGAAACAATAGCAAACATTTATTGAAGAGTTACCATGTGCAAGGTGCTATCCTAGGTGCTTTCCACATACTAACTCTTTAATTTTTATAATCCAAGGAAATAGGTATTATTATAATCATCAATTTACAGGTGAGGAAACCGGGGCACAGGGCAGTGAAGTAGGATCTGAAGTCCACTGCTATTTTGATTAAAAATTAATAAAATAAAGAATAGATACCCAAGGTAAAATGCAAACAGTGGGAAAGGCTACAAGATGAAACGTCTCTCTCTGACTGAGCCTCATCCCTGGCGGTTACGCTTAGCAGTCATTGTGCATTCTTCCAGACATTTTCTGCACTCTTATGTTAACGTGGATATGAGCACGCACTTCTGTGTCTTGCTCTTCATTCTTTCTTTAACCAATATATCATGATGCTCTCATATCTGCATATAGAGAATTGCATTCTTTTTTGAATTCTACTGCATAGTTGTACCAAAATTTATTAATAAGTCAGCTAATGAAAAGCATTAAAGTGGTTTCCAGTCTTTCACAGTTACAAACAAGACAATAAACTTGAACTTTCTTTTACAAGTACCTATGCACATGTGTGAGAACAGGAAGAATAAAAGGGCATATGTATACTTTCAAAAAGTACAATTATGGTATTTCAAAGAGACTGCATGAACTGCCCTTTTACCAGCAGTTTATGAGACCATCTTTCCCCACCTATTTAAAAAAAAAAAAACTGGCTACAATTAAACTTTCTGATGGTGAAATATGGGGCTTATTTTAATTTACATTTTAAAAGTCAGGGTTTCTTTTCTGCAAACTGACCATCCATGCCCTTTGACCCTCTTGGTCATTTTTCTCATTGATGTGTAAGGGTTCTTATGCAGTAAAAAAAAAAAAAAAAAAATTAGATCTTTGCCACACAATGCCAATTTCCCCCCTAATTTTGTCAGTCTTAATTTGTGGTATATTTGCTACATAGCAATATGTAATTTTTATGAAATCAATCTGTGAAAATTTATACAATTGGACCCACTTCAAACACAGACTCATTATCTATAAAGACATATATTGTAATCACTGAAACAAGACCACCACTATCATGTTGTCTCAGACTTACTGGTTTGAAAAAATTTTTCAGAAAATGTAGAGAAGCAAAACTAAAATTTAAAACCTGATACTTCCATCACTGAGATTATTATTACTATTTCATTTTGGATTTTAAGTAAATACCTTTCAGAAAAGCTGTCCTATCATTTTCATCTGCATATGTATGTTATCATAGATTTCTGTTTCAATGTAATCCCAAAATTATAAAAAGAATTAGGAAGTTTTCCTTATTTCTATATTCTCTGGCATAGTTTAAAATAAGATTAAAGTTGTCTGTTTTCACATAATTAACCTGGAAACACAGTTGTAGTTGTTTGAGAACTTTCTCCCTTCCCATTACAGTAACTCTATTTTTTAGAAATCTCTATTATGATTGTTTTATTTTGGAATTTTATATTGTCCTAGAGAATCACCATCTCATCCTATGATTTCAAATTTATTGGCATAGAATTGGTCAAATTAATTAAACTTTTCCTGTATTTTTGGTTTTCTCCTCACTCTGGTTTCCGATTTTTGAAGAACACTTCTTTGGTAAATAAACTTGCTGAAGATTCATACCTGAATTTATCTTTCTGAAAATGAGGGCAATTTTGCACTCCTTGAAGATGCTCAGCATAGCTCCAATGGGAATTCTGAAGCCCTACAAAATTTTAATGCCGTAAATTTGTGCTGTTAATTTTCTATCTAGCTGTTCTGCCAAATCAAATAAATGTCGGCTGAAAAACACTGAAGGGCAAGGTGTTTGACATTAACCAGAAGAAAATATTCAGTACATCACACGGGCATGGCAGATAAAGCTAGATGAAAAAAGCTCAACAGATCCAGGTGACAAATGCTACCACAAATCTGAACAGTGACCGCCCCCCACCACAATACTGTGTGACGCCCTCCAAAGACTGCAACAGAAAGTGAGCTCCAACTCAGCAGGGGCTTTGTTAACTGCATTCCCAGCACTTAGAATAGCGCCTGCCATGTGGCAGGTACTCCAGAAACATCTGGTGAACTAATGATTCTAAGGTTTGTGATGGAGTCCCTAAACTCTTTCCTCAACAGTGAAGTCCTCCCTGCTTGACACCTCAGGAGCTACACATGCAAATACCAAAATTTATTTATTCCACAAGTATCTATAAATGATACTTGCTTGGAATGTTATATATATATCATCTATAATCCTCAGCCTGTGAGGAAACCGAGCGTCAAGAGGTTAAGTGATTTGCCTACACGTGTACACCTAAAAAGAGGCGCTCAGATTCAGCCACGCCAGACTTTTCCATTACACCAGACAGCTTCCCAAATGCCTGCTATGTGTCCAGCTCTGTCCCGGACTCCGTTAAGTGGAACCTTAGATGTTCCCTGAAATGGGGATGGGGGAAAGGCCTTTCTGGTCTTTCATTATTTTGGTGACTTAAGTTGGTTAGGTGAGATGGGTGTACCGGCACATCACCACGGTTTTCTAAGGAGGTGGCTTCATCTCCAAAGCACTGATCCTCTCAGTTGTATTATTTAGTCTTTTCCCGTGTGTTGCCCAGAACATTTAACATTTCTGGGTTTTCTCTCATTATGAAATTAAGTCATCTTTATTAGGGAAAATTTAGAAACTACAGGTAGTGAAAAATAAAATTAGTGATAGGTATTTTTCCTTCTTGTCACTGATCTTTTATCTTTGTATATAGTCTTTTTTCATAGAAAAATTTTAAACTTATATGGACATTAAGAGTCAAATCTTACATTCTCCTGCATTTTTCAACTGAAGGTGTATTAATGTTATTTACCAAAGAATAATGCATATCTTCTGGAGCTAAAAAGACAAAATTATTAATAAAACTACATTTAATGAAAGGAGTTACCAAAAAAAGGAAGAAAATTAATGGTGTGTACATATATACATAAACACAAGCATATACTTCACTTTTTTAAAATATGGAATTATACTGTTTTATAACATTTTTGTCAACACACCATAAATATCTTTTTATAGCAAAAATATATTTCCACAATAAATTTAATATATAACATTTCATCATATAAATGTGTACCTATTTAATAGTAGACATACATTTATAGCATATACTTATGGTAGACACACTATTATAACGAAAATGGTACCCGATTACTGAACATTTAAATTGTTTCAAATATTTTGTAATTTTATATGATGCTGCAAGTAATATATTTACAGCTACATCTTTCAACAACTCCGCAAGTTTTTTCCTTAGGAAGCATTGCCAGAAGTAGTATTACTGCGTCAAGGAGTATGCATACTGTACTGGGATGAATAGTGTCCCAATCAAATTCATGCCCACCTAGACTCTCAAAATGTGATCTTATTTGAAAATAGGGGTTTTGTAGCTGTAATTAGTTAAGATGAAGTCATAGTAAATTAGGGTGGGCCCTAACCCAATGACTTGTGTCCTTAGAAAGAAGAGCGAGATACAGAGACACACACAGAGGGAAGCAGACCACATGAAGACAGAAGCAGAAACTGGAGTGATGCAACTGCAAACCAAGGTATACCAAGGATTGCAGGCAACGGCCATTAGCTAGAAGAGGCATGGAAGGATGTTTTTCTAGACCTTTCAGGGGGAACATGAGCCTTGATTTTAGATTTACAGCCTCTAGAACGGTGAACAAATTAACTTCTGTTGTGTTAAGCCATAGTTTGTGGTACTTTGCTACAGCAAACTTAGGAAATTAATTTTTTTTTTTGGAGACAGAGTCTTGCTTTGTTGCCCAGGCTAGAGTGCCATGGCATCAGCCTCGCTCACAGCAACCTCAAACGATCCTCCTGCCTCAGCCTCCTGAGTAGCTGGGACTACAGGTGCACACCACCACGTGGCTAATTTTTCTATTTTTAGTGGAGATGGGGTCTTGCTCTTGCTCAGGCTGGTCTCAAACCTCTGACCTCAAGTGATCCTCCCACCTCGGCCTCCCAGAGTGCTAGAATTATGGGTGTGAGCCATTGCATCTGGCCGGAAATTAATATTAATACATGTATTTTTCAGGATTCTAATGCAGATTTCCAATTGCTCCTGGCAATATGCTACCATGAGCACTAGGTAAGACTGTGCACGTCCTCGTATTCTTACCAATGTAATATTTGCCAACTCGATAGGCAAAAAAAGGTATCTCAACATTGTATTAATATTTCTTTTATCCCTCAGCTTTACTGTGGTACACTTGACAAATAAAAATTATATATATTCAAGAAGTATAACGTGGTACATATATACATTGTGAAATGATTACCACAATCAAGCTAATTAACACATCCATCACTTCACATAGCTATGATTTGATTAATAGTCATGCACTACATAAAGACACTTTAGTCAACAATGGACTGTATATACAATGGTGGTCCCATAAGATATAATATTCTATTTTTACTGTACCTTTTCTATGTCTAGATATACAAATACCATTGTGTCACAACTGCCTACAGTATTCAGTACAGTAACATGCTGTACAGGTTTGTAGCCTAGGAGCAACAGGTTTTACCATATAGTCTAGGTGTGTAGAATACATACCCTATGTGTGTAAAAAAGTATATCATCTAGGTTTCTGTAAGTATACTCTATGATGTTTGCACAATGACAAAATTTCCTAACAATGCATTCTCAGAAGGTATCCCCATCATTAAACAATGAATATCCCCATCATTAAACAATGCTATATTTCTTTGAATATTAGTGGGAATACACGTATTTTTCATGAGTTTGGTTATATATAATTTGTCACTGAATTGTCTTCACATTTTCATGCCTAGTTTTTTACTGATGGTCTTTTATTGCTACAAGTTCTTCATATACTGACTTTAAAAAAAAAATCTCTGAACTAATCACTGTACATATATTGACTTTTGATTCATTTCCCTACCACGGTGCAAATATTTGCCCGAATGTGTCATTTTTAATTTTAATGTTTTGAGAAAATGTGTTATTTTCCTTTATTATGTCATTAAGTAAATGAGTCAGTTCCTTTATAATTTCTGTCCTTAGTGTTATGTTTAGAAAAGCTTTGCCCACCCCAGAAAATTATATAAATATTCATCTATATTTTATTTAGTATTTTCATAACTTATTTTTCTACCTTTAAAATTTTATTCCATCAAAACTGTTAATTTTAATTAAATTTTACTTTTAACTAGTTTCTAAATAATTTTAAAAAATATTCCTAATATGTCCCAAATAAGTTTTATTTAGAAAATTAATATTTTAAATATATATTTTTCTAAATAATAGGTCAGTTTTAACATCATTTACTGAATGGATATCTCTTTATAAGTTATTTGAAATGTCGAAATTTGCAAAGCAAATCTCCCATTATTTTATTGGGGAGGAGTAACAGCTTTAGAAACATAATTCATATACCATTCAATTCACCCATTTAATGTGTGCAATTCAATGGTTTTTAGTAGATTAACAGAGGTGTGCAACCACTGCCACAATTGATTTTAGAATGTTTTCATCACACCAAAAAGACACTCTGTACCCTTTGGCTATCATTCCCAATCCTACCATGCCCTCCAGCTCTAGGCAATCACTAATCTGCCTTCAGTCTCCATAGATTTTCTTTCTTACTCTGGACATTTCATGTAAATGGAGTCATATAATATGTGGCCTTTTATGGTTGGCTTCTTATACTTAGCATGTTTTCAAGCTTCATCTATGTTGTAATTCCTTTTATAACCAAGTAATTTTCCACTGTATGGATATAGCACATTGTATTTATCATCAGTTGATGGACATTTGGTTTACTTCCATTTTTTGGCTATAACAAATAATGCTGCTGGGAAGAGTCATGTCCTAGTTTTTGTATGGACATGTTTTCATTTCTCTTGGGTATATACCTAGGAATGAGGTTCCTGGGTCATATGGTAACTCTATGTTTAACTTTATGATGAACTGTCAAACTGTTTTCCAAAGTAGCTATATCTGTTTCATTCTTACATTCTTGTATGAGGGTTCCAATGTATTCACACTCTCAACATCTGTTACTGTCTTTTCTAGTAGCCATTCTGGTAGATTTGAAGTGGTATCTCATTCTGGTTTTGATCTGCATTTTCCTAATGATTAATAATGCTGAACATATTTTCATATACTTATTGGCCATTTGTATACCTTCTTTGGAAAAATATTTATTCGTATCCTTTGCCCATTTTTTAATTGGGTTATTTGCTTTGTTGAGTTTTAAATGTTCTTTACATTTTCTGGATACCCTTATTAAATATATGGTTTGCGAATATTTTCTCTCATTCTGTGGTTGTCTTTTCACTTTTTTTTGTCTTTTCACTTTCTTGATCATGTCCTTTGAAGCACAAATGTTTTTAATTTTGATTAAGTACAATTTAGCTATTTGTCCGCTGGTTGCTTGTGCTTTTTGTGTCATATTTAAGAAACTGTGC
Organism: Avahi laniger; assembly: GCA_963575035.1. Taxonomy (NCBI): domain Eukaryota; kingdom Metazoa; phylum Chordata; class Mammalia; order Primates; family Indriidae; genus Avahi; species Avahi laniger. The sequence goes on from CAUYSK010056045.1 coordinate 18,254, forward strand.
CTAATCCAAGGTAATGAAGATTTACACCTACATTTTCTTCTAAGAGCTTCATGGTTTTGGCACTTACATTTAGGTCTCTGATCCATTTTGAGTTAGTTTTTAAATTTAGTGTAAGAATGGCGTCCAGCTTCATTCTTTCTCATGCAGATATTCAGTTGCTCTAGCACCATTGGTTGAAAAGCCTATTCGTTCCCTGTTAAATGCCCTTGACACCCTTCTCAAAAAGCAACTGTCTATAAATGCATGGGTTTATTTCTGGACTTTCATTCTATTTCATAGATTGGTATGTTTATTCTATGCCTGTTCCCTACAGTCTTGACCACCATAGCTTTGCTGTACAGGCATACCACGTCTTATTGTGCTTTGCTTTACTACACTCCATAGATAATTGAGTTTTTTTTACAAATTGAAGGTTTGTGGCAATCTTGCATTAAGCAAGTCTCTTGGCGTCATTTATCCAGGAGCATATGTTCACTTCGTGTCTCTGTGTCACATTTTGATAATTCTCGCAATATTTTGAACTTGTTCATTATTGTTATACTTGTTATAATGATCTATGATCAGTGATCTTTGACGTTACTATTGTAATTGTTTTGGGACCCCATGAACCATGTCCATATAAGGGGCAAACTTAACTGATAAATGTTGTGTGCATTCTGACTGCCCCACCAACCAGCTACTCCCCCATTTCTCCCCCTCTCCTTGGGCCTCTCTATTCCCTAAGGCACAATAATATTGAGATTAAGCCAATTAATAACTCTACAATGGCCTCTAAATGTTCAAGTGAAAGGGAAGACACACATGTTCTCTCACTCCAACGAATACCTGAATGATAAGAAAGCCCAACAGCCTTATTGCTGACATGGAGAAAGTTTCAGTGGTCGGGATAGAAGATAGAATCAGCCACAACATCCCCTTCTTATGCCAAAACCTCATCCAGAGCAACATCCTAACTCTTCGATTCTATGAAGGCTGAGCGAGGTGAGGAAGCTGCAGAAGAAAAGTTGGAAGCTAACAATGGTTGGTTCATGGGGATTAAGAAAAGACACCATCTCTAAAACCTAGCAGTGCAAGGTGAAGCAGCAAGTGCTGACGGAGAAGTTGCAGCACGTTATCTAGAAGATCTAGGTGAGACAATTGATAAAGGTGGCTACACTACACAAAAGATTTTCAGTGTAGATGAGACCGTCTCTACTAGAAGAAGATACCATCTACGATTTTCACAGAGGGAGAGAGAGCGAAGTCAATGCCTGGCTTCAAAGCTTCACAAGACAGGCTAATTCTCTTGTTAGGGGCTAATGTAGCTGGTGCCTTTAAGTTGAAGCCAATGCTCATTTATCATTCTGAAAATCCCAGGGCCTTTAAAAATTATGCTAAATCTACTCTGCCCATGCTCTAGAAATGGAACAACAAAGTCTGGATGAGAGTACATCTGTTTACAGCATGGCCTAATGACTATTTTAAGCCCACTGCTGTGACCTACTGTTCAGAAAAAAGATTCCTCTCAAAATATTACTGTTCACTGACAATGTACCTCATCACCCAAGAACTCTGGTGGAGATGTACAAGGAGATAAATGTTTTCATGCCAGCTAACACAACATCCATTCTGCAGCCCATGGATCAAGGAGTAATTGTGACTTTCAAGTCTTGTTATTTAATAAATACATTTTGTAAGGCTATAGCTTACATAGATAGTGATTCCTCTGATGGATCTGGGCAAAGTCAATTGAAAACCTTCTGGACAGGATTCGCCATTCTAGATGCCATTAAGACATTTGTGATTCAGGGAAGGAGGTCAAAATATCAAAATTCACAGGAGTTTGGAAGAAGTTGATTCCAACCCTCATGTAGTAAGACTTGGAGGGGTTCAAGATTTCAGTGGAGAAGTAACTGTGGATGCGGTAGAAAGAGCAAGAGAACTAGAATTAGAAGTGGAGCTTGAAGATGTGACTGAACTGCTGCAATCTCATGACAAAACTTTAACAGATGAGGAGTTGCCTCTTATGGATGAACAAAGAAAGTAGTTCCTTGAAATGAACTCCACTCCTGGTGAAGATACTGTGAACACTGCTGAAATAACAATAAAAAATTTAAAATTGTATATAAACTTAGTTGATAAAGTAGTGGCAGAGTTTGAGAGGACTGAGTCCAATTTTAAAAAAAAGTTCTACTGTGGGTAAAATGCTATCAAACAGCACTGTGTGCTACAGAGACTCTTTGGTGAAAGGAAGAGTCAATTGATGTGGCAAATTCATTGCTCTCTTATTTTAAGAAATTGCCATAGCCATCCCAGCCTTCAGCAACTACCGCCTTGATCAGTCAGCAGCCATCAACATTGAGGCAAGACTCTCCACCACCAAAAAGATTATGACTATCTGAAGATTCAGATGATCGTTAGCATTTTTTAGCAATAACATATTTTTGATTAAGGGATTTATATATTTTTAGACATGATGCTATTGTATACTTAATAGGCCACAGTATAGTATAAATATAACTTTTATATGTACTAAGAAAACAAAAAATTCATGTGACTTGTTTTATTATAACATTTGCTTTACTGAGTGGTCTGGAACCAAATCTGCAATATCTCTGAAGTATGCCTGCAAATTTTAAAATCAGGAAATTTGAGTCTTCCAACTTTGTTCTCTTTCCTCAAGATGTGTTTTGGCTAATCTGGATCCCTTGCATTTCCATACGAATTTTAGGATCAGCTTGTCAATTTATGCAAACAGAAATCTACTTGGGTTTTTGGTAGAGAATGTAATCAATCTGTAGATCAATTTGGGGAATACTGACATCTTAACAATATTAAGTCTTCCAATCCATGAACAAAGATGTCTTTCCATTTATCTAATTCTTCTTTAAATTCTTTCAGTAGTATTTTGTAGTCTTTGGGTATAAGTCTTGAACTCTTGTTAAATTTGTGAAATTTATTCCAAAGTATATTATTCTGATGTCATAACTGGAATTGTGTTAATTTTGGATTTGTTCATTGCTAGTGTATAAAAATACAATAGATTTTTGCATATTGATCTTGTATCCTGCAACCTTGCTGAATTCATATATTAGCTTTCACAATTTTTTACTTGGAGAGGGTGTGGATTCTTTAGGAATTACTATGTACAAGATCATATGATTTGCAAATAGAGATAGTTTTATCTCTTCCTTTCCAATCTGGTCACCTTTTATTCCTTTTCTTGCTTAACTGCCATGGTTACAATCTCCATTACAATGTTGAACAGGAGTGGCAAGAGTGGACATTCTTGTCTTCTTTCTGATTTTAGGGGGAAAGTTTTCAATGTTTCACCATTAAGTGTCACATTAGCTGTGGGTTTTTCATAGGTGTCCCTTGTCAGGTTGACCCCACTCAATATCCAATTAACTCAATTAGATTGTTTCTAGTTTTTCACTAATACAAACAGTTCTGCAATGAAAATCCTTATACTTGGACATATGTTAGAGTTTTTGTAGGGTTAATACCTCGAAATAAAGTTGCTGTGCTGTCAGGTATGTACAGCTTCAGTAACACTTGGTATGTCCAATTATTTTCCTAAGTAGTTGAATAAATTTTCCAGCAATGGGTAAGATTATTTTCTCCAATCCTCACTAGTACTTGATCTTATGAAATATATTAAATTTTGCTAATCTGATGGGTGTGAAATGGTATTCCATAATTTTTGTCATTTGAATTTCCTTGAGATTACTGGAATTGAGCTTCTTTCACATTTATTGGCCATTGTGTTTTTCATAAATTGCCTGTACATATCCTCTGCCTATGTCATACATATGTCATTTTCTTAATGGTTTGTAGACATTTTCACATACACAAGATAATCCTTTGTTGATTACTTGTTTTGCCGATATCATCTACTAATCTGTGGCTTATATTTTCACCTTGTTTATAATAACTTTAGTTATACAGAAATTATTTTAATGTGGTCAAATGTGTCAATCATAAAAAGAAAACTATGAAACTTTTCAAAGGTGACACAGGAAAATAGCTTTATGATATAGGCCTAAAAATATAATCTTAAAATGGAGTTCAAAGAACAAATTATTTATAGTTTTCTTTTTAAATTTAGATTTTAATCTGTTTAGATTATGGGTGTGAAGTATGCATCAAATTTTATATATTTCATATGTAGAGCTAATTATGCAATCATCATTTATTCTTTTCCTGATCAATTTCCCATATCTTTTACATCTTTCAGTAAAGTTTAATAATTTTTTCCAAAAAGTTGCACATAGTTTGTTGCATTATTTCTGGGTAGCTTATAGTTTTGGTTGTTGACATAAATGCTATTTTAAAAACCTTTTAAAAATTGAAGTATACACAGCACAAAATACAGAGGAATGCACAAATTATAAGTTTGTTCACTGAATTACCACAAAGTGAAGACAGCTGTGTAATCACCACTCAGACCAAGAAAGAATGTTAACAGTACTCAAAAGCCCATCTTCTTTTTTCCCAAATGTAAATATGCTGATTTTAACACCACAGATCAGTTTTGCCTGATTTTGAACTTTATATAAAATAGGATCATACAGAATGTATTCTCTCTAGTCGGATTTAGTTGCATCCCAAACATTTTGATATGTAGAACTTTTAAAATTTAGTTCAAAATATCTTTTTAAATTTCCATTGTGACTTCTTATTCTTGGACTATGGGTTATTTATAATTTTATTACGTATTACTCAATATACAAGCACATAGAGACTGTCTACGTCTCTCTTTTGTTGTTAATTTCTAGTTTAATTTCACTGGTCCAGAACATGGTCAGTTTTTGTAAATGTTAAGTTGGCACTTAAAATGATATACCCTGCTGCTACTGAACAAACTGTTTTATTTATGTCAATTGGGTCAGTTGGTAAACATGTTATTCAAACCTGCTAGATACTTCCTGATATTATTCTTGTCTGATTGTTCTATCAATCACAAACAGAAGTATGTCAAAATCTCTCATTATTATGACAGACTTATATATTTCTCCCTTGAGTTACTATAATTTCTTTGTGTTACATGTTTTGAGATTATATTTTTAGGTACATTCCAATATAGAATTCCAATATAGTCTGTTAAAATGACCCTTTATAATTATAAAATATACTTTTTATTATCTCTAGTAACAGATTTTTTTGCCTCTAAGTCTACTATGTTTCATATAAGTACTCTGGCTTTTTTTTTTTTGGTGTTTGTATTATATATGTTTTCCTATATTTTCACTTTCAACCTTTCTGTGCCCTTATATTTTATGTGGTACTCTTGAAAACAACATATAATTAGGTTTTTCAAGTCTGACAATCTCTGTCTTTTCACTGGAGAAGTTAGTCCATTTACATTTGATGTAATTACTTATATATTCAGGTTTAAATCTAATATCTTATTTTTTTAATTATTCCATCTTCTTACATTCCTTTTTCTCTTTTTTGGACTATTTCTTTATATTATTTCATTTTCCCCACCTTAGTAGTTAGTTATACACTCTTTACTATACAAATTCTTGAACTCCAACACGGCACTACTAAATCAGAAACCTGGGTGGGGCTTCTGATTCAGTGGGTCTAGGATGGGACCTTAGAATGTGAATGTTAACGGTACCATTGACAGAAACAAAAGACTCCAGAATAGAAGCAAGCTGGGGGAAATAATAAATTTTATTGCCATTTTTATCCTTGAAATAGAGAAAATAAAAGGTAATTATAGAATTGAGAACCTAGCTCTAACAGTATTATATGGTTTTCAGTTTTTTAGATCTTTTTTAAAATAAAGTTATTCTGATAAAGACAATTTCATAAATATATTTATTAAAAGAAAAATGGATTAAACTTTCACTTTCTAGGATTTAGATTTCTCCAGTGAAATACAATGTGAATATATGCTGTTGCAATAGAGTTAGATTAGAACTAGTAAACTGGACATTGGATAAGGTTTCAAAGTCCATTTGGGCTCCTGTATCCATTTGATGAATAATATAGAAGAAGCAGGTCTAGATATTTTGGGGGATCTTCCAGATATAATTGAGATCTTCATAAATGACATCCACAAATGGAGGTTAGAGATAGATGATGATAAATAGTCTCAGACAGATCTTACTTAGCATCCTGCAGATTAGACTGTCTCTAAAGAGATGTAATATAGATGGACTATTAATATATGCTGACCAAGACTTTAAATATCTGATCATATTAGTCACCTATCATAAAACTTCTTTAGCTTCTGTATTAGTTTCCTATTGTTACTACAACACAAACTTGATGGCTTAAAACAACACAGATTTATTATCTCACAATTGTGGAGGTCAGAAGTCTAGAATGGGTCTCAATGAGCTAAAATCAAGATGTCAGCTGGGTTGCATTCCTTTCTGGAGACCTAGGGAAAAATCCATTTTCTTGCCTTTCCCCACATTCTTGTAAAAGGACCTAATTCCCTTGGCTCATGGCCCTCTTCAGTATTCAAAGCTACGGATGGCTGGTTGAATCCTTCTTAAATTGCACTACTCTGACCTACTCTTCTGCCTCTGTCTTCCACATTTCAGTCCCCTTGAGATTACACTGGGTTTACCTGGATGATGCAAAATAATCTCCCTATTTTAACATCTACTGATCAACAATCTTAACTCCATCTGCAACCTTAATTCCCCTTTGCTATGTAACATAAGATATTCATAGGTTTTGGACATTAGGATATGGACATCTTGGGGAGAGAGGGCATTATTCTTCCTACCACAGCTTCCCAGTGTCCATCAAACCCATCCTGGTTGTCAAGGACCTCTACACTATTGGCCCTAACATACTCTCCCACCTTACCCCAAGACCTCACTCTATGTGTCCTGTGTTCCAGGCACACCAGTCTATCTGCTGATCACCCAGGACACTCCACACTCATACAGCTCTGCTCCTTGCATTTTCTCTTCCTTGATATTCTGCTCATTCCTCCCCACCTTTTCTCGCCACCAAGATGAAATTCTATTTATTCTCAGACTCATGGCAAATGCTTCTTTCTCTAGGAAGCTTTTCCCCTAACCTTTACCCACTGGATGTTCATATCATAATGTAGCTCCTTGTAGAACTTGGTATTTTGTCTTGTTTGGTAGTTATTTGTATTCCTATCTCCTCTGCTAGGTAATAATTTCCTTGAAGGAAGAGACTCATGGATTCACCTTCATTTGTATGTCTGTTAGGCATACATAAAACCAAACCTACTCTTCCTCCAGTTTTCCTCATCTAGTAAAAGAACCTCCATTCACCTAGTTGCGCTTGACACAAACTTTGGAGCCATCCATCACTCTTCTTCCTCTCACTCCTCATAACCAGCCCACCAGTGAATTTTGCCAATGCTCCCCGCTGATCTAAGCCACCACCACCTTCTGCCTGCCCTACTGGACTCCCTGTTTCTAATCTTGCCCCTACACCTCTCACTCTGCACAAGTGAACATGTATGCGTGTGCATGCACATACACACACACATTCTATTTTCAACTCAGCAGCCAGAGAGATCATTAACATTTTTTAAAATCTAATTCTGATTATATCTCAGCCCTGCTCAATGTCATAGCTTACCATCATGCTTGGAATAAAATCCGAAGTCCTTCTCATGTTTTTTGGGACCATAACTTTATCTTCCACTGTTCTCTGCTGCACTCACTGTGGTCGAACCTCATTGTCATCCTCACAGTTCCTCACACAGACCTGGCAGACACTTGTCTCAGGACCTATGCACTTGCTATTTCCTCAGCTGGTGGAACATCCCCAGATAGCCACTTGAGTCATTCCTTATTTCGTTTTGGCCTCTGCTCATCCCCTCATGTTCTTTGGGTCTCAGTGCAAATGTCACTTCATCAGCGCCACCTTCCCTGACCATCCTGTCCAAAAGAGAAACTCTTTGCTTCTTCCATCATTGTCCATATTCCTACCCTGCCTGAATTTTCTTTACCCACCTATCATTACATTATACATTTATTTATCTGTTACTCCCCACACCAAAATGTAAATTCCACGAGTACTGGAACTTTGTTTTTATCTCTCTTCCAGTCTCAGAACCTGGAATCACACATTGCACAGAGTAGGCACTTAAAAAATATTCGATAAATGAACAAACTCATCTTTGTAAGTCCTCGTTTCTTGTCCAGTTATTTGATAATAGATGCTGAAAAACAGATACGCTGAGTTGAATTTTATGTACATAGCAAACATTATTTAATATAATCATAGGAAAAACAATCAAGAAAAAGTACAGTCTTTTTCATGGAGAAATAAAGATTGTAAAGAAGTCATCACATTTCAGCTTAGCCTTTTATTATGTAGTTTTGGATATGATGGAACTCCCTAGCATACGAAGTATATCAAATTGAGCATTTAAGGAAGGAATTCAGAAACTATCCCCAACAGGCCACACTGTCCACACAGCGTGTCAGGGCTGGGTGCACTAGTGGATCTGAAGGGTACCAATGTGACTGCAAGCCATGATACCCTGTAGTTAGATACATCCAGCTAAGGGGATATACTTAAAGCCTAAAGCCTTTTCTAAGTTTTTCTTTTCCTCAGTGTATTTCTCTTAAAAGTGCTGGTTTCTTAGAAATGGACTTTTATCCTTTGTTTCTAAGTTTTTATTATCAGAGGAAGAAAAGCTCAAAACAAAAATAAAACATATAGTCTCTAATCACTCACTCCTTCTTGCCCCACAAATAAGAGGGTGGTTTTTAAAATTCATTTTCTTCTTTGCCATCTAATGTATATACTGATACAAAAGCAAACATCTAGAATTGAGTAAGTTCATTTTGTTTAACCAATTTTAAACTATCACACACTAATTTTAAATGATACTGTTTTCCTTCAGAATTTCCTTAAGTCCCTCTTTTTATATCAACTCCCTAAATGCAACATGTTTTAACCTGAGAATATAAGTTTTTTTTAAATTAAAAACATTTTTTTTAGAAATAGCGTGCCCTATGTTGCCCAGGCTGGACTGGAACTCCTGTGCTCAAACAATCCTCCCACTTCAGCCTCCCCAGTAGCTGGAACTAGAGGCGTGCACCACCACACCAGGCTCCAAAAATATAAATATTAATTACAGTGAATCTTTTTTCTACCATGTTGCTTTTCTTGCACAGCAGATGAGTACATCTTCTAAGACAGTGATTTTCGGCTCTTTTCTACACATTAGAATCACTTGCAGAATTTTTAAAAAATATCAATGCTCAAGCCCCACCCAACACCAAATAAGAATCTCTGAGGGTTGGACCCAGGCATAAGAATGGCCTTTAAAAGTTCCCCAGGTGATTCTAATGTGTAGCTACACATAGTTGAGAACCAAAACTTTTACCATACATAACTGTGAGTCACAAAGAGACACTACAGTGACGGGGACAGTAGCAAAAGGAAACTGACCCAAAATGTAGATTTTACTATGGTTAATCCACAGAGGAGATCGTTCCCTGTGGATAATTAGCTTACTTGTATACTGCATTACACGACTGGATTGCTTTAGACAATAAGGATATGATTTAAAATATAAACAAATAAATTGAATAAGAATTAAAGATATTTTAAAGAAAGTATCAGCCAAAGATCAAATTTATTCACAATATCTTCCTAGTAGTCCATGGCTTAAGAAGTTACACATTTGTAATATTCTTTTCCCTTCCCTGTCTCTTACTGTAATTAATGTAGCAAACTCAAGGGAGAAGAAAAAGTCCTTATTCTGTTTTTCCAAGAAGTGATTTCCTACATGATTTCTTGTGGTGGTGGGTGATATAGAAGAGAAGGTTGGAATGTAAGACATCGTAGGGAATCTAGATATTCTACGAAGGAATGAGTGGGAAACCTAGGCCTTCAATAAAGAAGTAAGGTAAGGCAGACAAAATCTCTAGGTGGCCAAGATGCAATAGGTATTGTCTAATAGCAAGCGCAATGTGAAAACATTCTGCTTTTGTACTTGACTCTGGCATACAAGAATTCCCAAATTAAGCATTTAATCTATCAGAAATAGAAAGGTGATGCTAAAGAACAAGCTTATATTCCACAAATGCTACAACACAATCACAATGTAGATAAAGAGATATATTGGTTTGGTTGAGGAAATCTTGTTTAAATTGACTAGGATGTTATGACTTTCTGTAACATAAATTTATCTTTTTCTAGTTCTGTCATTTCCTGAATACTTTACTTTATAAGATGTTATTTTGTTCAAGTACATCTTCAAAACAACTGTTGCCAAGATCTGAATTGGCACTGGGGGGAGAAACAAACCAAAAACCCAGGTTATTTGCAGCAGAGAGAAAGAGAGAGAGAGAATCTTAGTATTACATAAAGCACTGTGATTGCTTCCAAGTGATTTAAAAATCAGTGTCCTAATGATTTCAATTTACTTTTTCTGCCAGATCCTTCAAAATTGCCTGGAAATTGTGAAGCAGTCTTTTGTAATAAATTCTAATTTGTCAATGTCTTGATTAGATATTAGCCATTTACTGGTATAGACATGTGCAATTTATTAGTGCCTGAATCACTATCTTAAAATAATTAGCAATGTTTCAGCAACTATAGCAACTCCTAAATGATGAACTACCATATAATTTCTAAATCATTACTATTGCTTGGCACCTTTGACATTATTAGTTTAATTCTGGAAAAAAAAATGTTTATGAACCCCTGAGAGTTCTTTTGAAATTCTGAGCATTAAGCAAATTAACTTACAACACTAGTCTTTGAGACACTATCACTTCTTCAAGAGCTTGAATATTATACTCTAAATTCTACATTCTAAATTCTTATTCCTGTATTTACTGTTTATGTATTATCTTCATTTTTTAAGGTTCATAAATCTTCACTTGTCAGCAGAAGCATTTTTCTGAGAGGAGTCATATTTTTAAAAAGCAATTCTTTTAATTTCCCAAATTCAATTATTTATTGTTTAGGAGACAAGACCACAAGTTTTACTGTGAAGCACCGGTAAGTTTGTTTTAAATGTTTTTAAAATATAAACAGAGATTTTTTTCCTTTGGATTAATATAAATATATCTTGTCACATTTAATAGAAAGTTTTCCTGTGTACACAGATTCATTCCCTTCTGGACTATTTTCCTGTTTGATCTTCAAGCACAGCTCTCACAAAGAGGAAAAATGTCAGTAAGTTTTAAAAAGATACACACCATTACTCTGACAGTTAAGCAACAAGGAGAGTAGAAAAAAACGAAGGGAAGAAAATAAGAAACACCCTTCTTGTAAAACCAGGTGCACTACAAAGCTCAATTAGTTCACAAACTGAGGACACTGCTTTTTATAAGTTCTTTTTCTCCACTGGGAACAGCTTTCTGAGTCTTCCTCTCTCTGCTCTCCATCCGTAAGTCCTACCCAGGTTTTACCTTTTTCCCCCCCTTGCTTGCTTGCTTGTGAGACCAAAAGTTGACTGGGAAGGAATATTTGGTACCTATCACTGAAGGGTTTCTATTATCAGTAAGTTTTATTGTTCCCCAGACTGCTCCTGATGGTCCCTAGACAGAGTCACTAGGTGCCCTCTAAACCCTTTGGAGAATCTATTTCATGAAAACTAGGAGCCCTCTGTATCCCCCAAAATGGACCCACAAAGATTTTCCCATTTGATCCCAGGTTGTCTGTCAATCCTCAAAAGCCTATCTTTGGACCCCAGGTTAAAACTGACTGTGTAGGCAAGAACTCTAACAACTCCTTGACCTTTCACGGAAGGTCATTCCATCTGAGTTCTTGACCCGGCCAGTTGAAGTTCTCGGACCTTGACTGTGCACAGGAGTAGGTGGATCCCCACTAACCATTGGCTTTAAACGGAGGAAAAGTTAACTTTCTTGGCTCCCTGCATTTCTCCAAACCCCGTCCGGTAGGCGCAGGACCCGGGCTGGGTCGAGGCCTCGAAATCTGAGACAGGTGTCAAAGTGAGCCTCTGGGCAGCACAGGTCGCCGCGCACAAACCCACCTGAAGGACCAGAGCCCTAGGGCTCCCTGAGGTACTCACGTTTGAGTACGGCCGGATGCCTGGTCTCCCCCTAGCAATGCGAGCACTCCGAACCCACCCCGCGCGGGGTCTGTCACCCAGGCTGCCTCCGAACCTCAAGAGCTCCCGCAGGAGCGAGGCGTCCTTTGCGGGGAGCCCCTGGGCGCGCGGGGCGTTCTTACCTTGGGGTTGGTCAGGAGCTGGTGCTCGTCGCTGTGCAGCAGCGCCCTGGAGTTGGACTCGGAGTTGTTCACGTAGACCTGGACGCAGGGGTACTGCGAGGTGCCCCTGCAGTCGGCGCCACAGGTGAAGGTGCACTCGAACACCTCCCCGATCTGCTGCACCGACAGCACCGTGCAGTTGGCCTCCGTGGCTTGCAGATCCTGCAGCGCGGGACTGAGCCAGCAGAAGCCGAAGATGAAGAACAACACGACGCCGGAGATGATGAGAAACAAGCCGAGCCGGATGCTCTTGTCCTCGGCTTCCGTGTACTCGTAAGCCACCCGGAGCTTCGCCATCGCCCCCCACTCTCGGCGGCTGGCGCGCTCCCCCCGCCCCCTCCCGCCCCCGGCGCCGAGCCCGACTGCCTCGGGCGGGAGGAGACGCCGCCGCCACCGCCGCCGCCTCGCGACAGCCGGGGAGTGGGCGGCGAGGGGGAGCGCGCGAGAACAAAGGGGCCGAGGCCGGCGACGCCCCCGGCGGCGGCAGCGCCCCCCACCCCCAGCCGCCGCCCGGGCCCCGCGGTGCGGCCGCCGCTTCAGAGCCTCCTGCACCCTTGGGCGCGGGGAGCGCGCGGACCGCTCCAGCCTCCAGCGCTCCCTGCCAGCCTCCGCCCCCGCACTCTCCCCGCCTCCCCCACCCCGCCTCCTCTCGCCGCGCGTCTCCCAGTCTCCATCGCCCGCTGGCCGCTTCTCCGCGGACTCGCCGGGCAGCCGACCCGAGGGTAGGAGCCGCTGGGCTGGGGCGAGCCCTGGGGCTCCCCCGTGCGGGAGGCGGCTCCGCCCCGCCCCGCCGCCGCCGCCCCGCGCCCGCCTGCCCCGCCCCGCCCGGGGGCGTCTCCTGTGGGCGAGGAGCCGGCGAGCTCCGGGACCCTCGCGAAGTCCCCTTGGAGGGGCGTCCGATTTGAAAGCTCAGGATCAATACAGTTTAACCCGAGTGAAAGTTAAAAAACAACAAAAAAAAGAGGGGCAGGGTGTAGTGCCGGCGGTGGAGCGGCGGGAATCTTGAACTCCGAACGCCGATTGGTCAGCCAGCAGGGAGCGTGAGCCCGCGGCCAAACAGCGAGCGCTCCGGGGGACGCGCGCCCCGTGACGGTGCAGGACCCCGGCGCGGCGGGGGCCGGGCGGACGCAGGTGGAAGCCTCGGGGCTAGAAGCGTGCGCTGGGGCGCCCCGGGGAGGCCCCAACCGCAAGTTCCCGCGGCGGGGCTGGAGGCGAGACCCAGCCGCGCCCACGCCGCCGCCGCCCCGGCGAGTGCAGTAACGGTCGGGCTGCCAGGCCCGGCCCTCCCAACCGTCTCGGCGCAGACCCGCGCCCCCCGGCCCTAGCGGAACAGGCCGAGTCAGGCAGTTTGCTGGAGGCAGGAGGCTGCGACTGGCAAAACCAAGGAAACACTGCCTGGGTCCTCCTCGGTGGATCTCGTGGCAACTTAGTCTCCGGCAGCCGGGTCGACCCCCCAGCTTCATTTGCCCCCACGGCTGGGGCTGACTGAGTAGGGACCCAAGGAAACAAGTGGAGAGGCTTGCAGCCTGGAAAGAAACACCTCTTTCCCATCAGGACTGTGCCCGGCTTCAAGGCTCCAGAGAACAGAATCATTTCTTTTGTGTTTCCCTCCTTAGGAGTCTTGCCACCCCTGGCCCGCCCCCGGGACGTGTGGATGAGCTTTCCAGGAGCGTTGTGCAAGGCGACAGCAGCATGCAGACCCAATTTGGGACAGGTACCGTTTCTAGAGCAGCGTCTGCTCTCTTAATTCTCTCCGTTGCTCTCTCCACCTCTACCTGCCCGGTGCACACTTTCAGCTTTATTCTGTTTGTGACCTTTTTTTAGTTAAGATTACCTTTTTCCAAACCACACTTCTATCATAAAATCAAACTTGAGAACTATTTCGACCTGTATTTTGAATAAAATCAGAATGTTCACTTCCTTGAAAAATACATAAACATCTTTTTCTTGGTTTGTAAGTCCCAAATGAATAAACTCTAAATCGAGTTATATTCTTGATGAATATGGAAACACAGAATCATGGAATTCTTGACTTATCTTTCCTGGACTTGAAATGTTACTTAACTGGTATTGAGTACCTTTCAACTGCAGTTCTGATAAGTTTGTTATTTTGAACTACTGTAATACATTCCTTTATGTGCTGAGGTAACGAACATTTCCAAGCAATGGGCAAATCAAGTTTAATTACAGGAAGACCCTAAGTGTTTTTCTGAATAAATTAAGAAGATGCAGGATTTTGCAAAACTTCCAAATCAGGAAGATGCTTTGTACTTCAGTAACTTCCAAGTTTTGAGGGAGATTTCCTTTTTTTGAACCTAAGAATTATATTATTTTCTTCTTTCTTTTTCTGTTGGCATAAGGACGATTGTTAGTGATTACATTACCTAAAAGGAAAAGTGAGTTTAATAGTTGAAATAGCTTAACTTGAGATCACAAATCTTTACTCTGAATCTTTTTCCTGTTGCAGGTTATGATAATTTTCTTTTTAACAAAGCTAAAGCTGAGTCTAAAATCTGAGGCAGTGATGAGCAAATAACAAAATCCAATTATGCTAGCTTGGTATGCTGAGGGACTGAATGAACCTTAAGGCAGAATTAATTCCTATTAATGCTCATAAAGCACAGGGATGGGGGGCTGCGAATAATTTAATGAATATGATTCATTTTTCAGTGATTCCAGAGCTCAGAGTATTCTGTGAATGAAACCTCTGCCTCCAAACTGAAGGTGGTCCTCTAAGTCTACAGAGCAATATCAGAAAATTCTGTCTTAAATTCTTAAAAGCTTTTAAATCCATTTTTTTTCTAGTTCTGCATCTAGTCAGTTTTTTCCCCTAACAGTTAAGGTATTTGAAGAAACTGTTGCCATCCAGTCTTCTGTTCTTTAGGCATTTACTTTTCTCCTGTTTCCTATTTTTAAATTAGCCTGCTTGTCTTCTCTGAACTCTTATCTTCATGTCTTTCTTATTGGAACTCAAACATATCAAAAGACTTCACAAATCAGCTTCTATTTTATCCTTAATGAAACACTGGAAATGCTTGTTATTAGTTTCATTTACTTGAGGTGGGGCTGCCTTATCACATTCCCAGTGAAGATTGGCTATGTCAGCCCCTCAGTTTCAGAAAATGGGTCACCATTTACTCTCTAAGTCAAAATGGTAGTAAGAACCCTGGGGACCTCAGAAATGCTAAGCTCTGAGGTCACCTAGCATCTTCTGTTCCCTGTGGAGGGAGGGTAGAGGCAGCACAGAAAAAGGAGCTAGTCCTTTCTCTGAACAGTGTTCCACCAACTAAAATAAGAATTAAGAAATCTAATACTCAGAACCAGACTGACTTGTTCAGTGTATATCATTGCTGAAGCAGTGTTTCCGGGAGAATCATGGCTGAGTCTTGATGAAGTTTCACTTAAAAAAAATAAATAAAACTTATCTAAACAAGAACATTAAAACCTTTATTATTTATAATTTGTTCTCATGATCAATATTCTTCACAAGGTCTTGTGACTGATGTTAAAGCTGCAATACACAATTTCATATGTATATGCCATTTTATTAAAAGATTTGAAAAAGAATTATAAAGAAGGCTTTTGTATCCTAGGAATAGAAGGGCATTTAGAGCATGTTGGGAAAATGTTTATACACTATTTCAAACATTGGCACATTACTAAGTTTTTCAATAACAAACTGCTACTAAACACTTAAATAGCTAAAATACATGGGTAAGAAAATTAATATTGTATCTCACCTTTTTCATTAAAATGCACATTTCGGATAGGTTTTAGATCTTTGTAACTAGGATAATTAGATAAGAAACATAATGAAAATATGAGTGATTCAACAAAGAAAACCATATAGCAACATTCTATATTTTTTGATTTAGTAGCTATAATTGTAGATTTTGTTAATATAGAAAATCTAGTCCGGCACGGTGGCTCACACCTGTAATCCTAACACTTTGGAAGCTTGAGACGGGAGGATCACTTGAAGCCAGGAGTTCCAGACCAGCCTGAGCAACAGTGAGAACCTGTCCCTATAGAAAACTAAAAAAATTAGCTGGGCATCGTGGTACATGCCTGTAGTCCCAGCTACTCGGGAGGCTGGCGCAGGGGGCACTTGAGCCCATGAGTTCGAGGTTGCAGTGAGCTATGAGAGGGTCTGCACAAGTAAGACCCTGTCTCAAAAAAAATAGAAAATTGAGTTTCCTTTTTGTCTGGTTTTAACTTTAAAGTGTTTACTGTTGTACTAAATGATTTTCAGTTCGCTGATACCAGTAAATTAACTTTCTTGCCATACTCCATTATGAATGTTAATATTTGTTTTTAGCTTCAAAATTTTAAACTCAAATTTCCTGTGGGACCACTGTATTTTCTAATTATCCTTATTTTTTCCTGGCCATAACCTTTACCTATTATATTGAGCATATAATTATTACTGAGGACACTACTTACTATTTCTATTTATAACCACGTATATTAGAACAGAAAGGATCTTAAATATCAGAAAGTTCCCAAAGATTTTTATTTTGTTTGAACTAGTAATTATTTAAAATATATTTTAAAAGTTCAAATATATGTTGCATACAGCCCTTATATTTGCAGTTGAGAAAAGCAAAAAACATAAGGTAATCACTTCACATTAATAAATTATTTGAAAAAAAAATTTTTTAGAGACAGGGTCTCGATTTGTGCAGTGGTGTGATCACAGCTCACTGTAACCTGAAATTCCTGGGCTTAAGCAATCTCACCTCAGCTTCCCAAGTAGCTGGGACTACAGGTGCCTGCCCCTACACCTGGCTAATTAAAAAAAAAAAAAAAAAATTTATAGAGGCAGTGTCTCACTGTGTTGCTCAGGCTGGTCTTGACTGACTCCTGGCCTCAAGCAGTCTTCCCTCCTTGGCCTCCCAAAGTGCTGGGATTATAGGCATGAGCCACCACACCTGGCTGACATTAGATGTTTAATACTATAGTGTTAGTGCTAGCTAGAGTTCCTAAACTCTCACTAGCTGCTAGTCTTTCATGATAATTGAAGTAAATTTCTATGGGAGATATTTATACACATATGTAGTAAAATGGAAATCAGCTTTCAAATTAGAAAGCTAGAAGCCAAGAGGTTTTGGTTCCAGCTTTAATAGTAAATAAGTTGACATAAGGTAAATACTGTCTTAGTCCATTTCCTTTTGTTAATACTATACCTGAGACTGAGTAATTGAGGAAGAAATTTATTTCTTACAGTTCTGGAGGCTGAGAGGTCCAAGAACATGACAGTGGCATCTGGTCAGGATTTCATGTTCTGTCATAATGTAGCAGAAGGCATCATGTGACAAGAGCAAGAGTGTACTTACTAACTCGTCACTCTTCTTCTTCTTATAAAGCCACTAGTCCTATCATGGGGGTTCTACCTCTGATACCTTATTTAATCTTAATTATCTCCCAAAGGTCCCACCTCCAAATATCATCAACATACGAAT
This sequence comes from Avahi laniger, assembly GCA_963575035.1. Lineage (NCBI taxonomy): Eukaryota > Metazoa > Chordata > Mammalia > Primates > Indriidae > Avahi > Avahi laniger. The sequence continues at coordinate 35,905 of CAUYSK010056045.1, forward strand.
TTGGGGATTAAGTTTCCAACACATGAAATTTGGGGACACATTTAAACCATAGCAATAATTAATGTTAGATTGTTTTCTCCTCTTCACCTAAAAGGGATGGACTAGAAGATAGTTTTAACATTATAGTATCTAATTCCAAGTTTTTGTTCTTGCTATGTTCTTAAAATTTTGGGTATTACTATGTAACAGCACCAAGTCAAATTAAAAGATCTTTGAACATAATCCCAAAATGTGGAGAGCATCTCCTAGCATGATGGCTAACAGGGAGTGTTTGTCTTTGGAGAAATGGACTTGTATCTGTGGAACACCTAATATAAACTGGGTTATCTAAAAATGCACTAATTTAATCTTCCCATGAGAAGAAGAGGGAACAAAATTCAGAGATTAAGTAATTTTTGCAAGGCTGCACACGTATTAAGTGACAGGGCCAGGAAATTACAAGCTACATTGTTTTTCTATTAGGACTATACCATGCCACCTGTAAGAAATTTACTTAGTAAAAATAGAAGTGTAAGTAATACAAAAAGCATTTACATAAGGATTTAAAATGTGTTTATATACTTACATTCAATTACAGTTAGGTTTGATCAAAATGCCTACATGAAACCTGATTATGAAAGGGATGATGAAGGCGCTAATGACTGAATCTGGTTCCACTGTTTAATTTTACTTTGAATCACATTGTGTTGAAAATAGCTCTTTTTCAGATGCTTCACAAACATAAGCAGTATTGTTTTATGTGGGGCAAGGAGAGTAAGTGTAGTATTTAGGTTTCTAGTGGCTTGGTAGAAATTCAAGCTAGATTCAAAGTAGAATTAAATACAGGGAATAACTAGATGTTAATAAAGCAAGTCATTAAATAATGCTAGGGTAAAAGGAAATCCTATCCTCCTCATGCAGAAAATGACCTAATACTTCTAATAATAGTTTTTCTTGCCTTTGCCTTGGACACTTCCAGTGATGGAAAAACCAATCTCTAATGCTATCCACTTGATTTTTGGATCTTTAAAAAAATTATGAAGTGGTACTTTCTTATTGCAGATTGAAATTTGCCTTCTCAAAATATTCATGTAATGGTCCTTATTCTGTCCTCTAGTGTTATGTAGGATAAAGATATTTCTAAAAAATAAAGCCTTACAAATGACTCCACTTCAGATGTGGCAAGATAGCTATCATTGTCTTTCCAAGGCCTTTTCTGATGCTCATCTTCCAGTTTCTTCAGTATTCTCTTTTGATATGGTTTAGGAAACTAAGGCCTTACCCTTACCCCAAAATGCCAAGAAAAATAGATAATTCAAAGTTGGAAAAGATACCCCACTTTAACATTCTCTAAAACAAAAGTCTGCACCTTTCTTTTCCATAATACCCAAGGTACCAACGCTTGTTCTAGGATAATGGATTTTGTTATTCATTAACAATGTCATTACAAATATAGAGAGAATTTGGATTCCAAATAGTGATATGCAAGTCAACTAATATTCAGATTTTAGATCTACATTAAATCATTTAGAATGAACTGAAAAAAATTATACAAAACTTTAAAATGGGAAATCTGGAAATAACTTTTTGAGCAGAGGAGTAACATGACTTGCATTTTTTAAAATTGAGGTATAACTTTCATGCAATAAAGGGACATAACATATTTTATATTCAGAGAATAACCATATGAAGATGATAAATTACTTCAAATATTCAAGATAAAATATCGAAAATGTCTTTCTCTTAAGAGGGGAAATATTTTACTCAAAGACAGCCATTTTTCATGCACTGTTACATATGGTAATTAGAACTACATCTTAAAATAAATGTTCAGTATGTAACAGATTTAAAGGTAGCTTTGAAACATTCTGGCTGCCCCAAATCTTTATTTTTATACATAAGAAGATGAAACTATTTATGTCATTCCCTCATGTAATGTTTTCTCATTGAGATGTATAATTTTGAAGAATAAATGTTTAATTTAAAAGTTTTTCCATTATAAACGAGTATCAAGAGGCCTGATTCTAAGAGAAAGAAGCAGACTGAGTGATTTATGGACATCACTACACTCTTGAAATTTGAGGCATTTCTTCCAAATGATTGAAGAACTTGTGTGTTACCGGAATTATCTTCAGTCCGCACTAGATAGATTGGCCTGGATGAAAAAGGCATTTATTTGTAAGTTTAAAGAAATTAAATTATGTGGTCAAAATGTCATGGCAAAAAAAAAAAAAAAAGGAAAATTACCAAAATATTACATTTTAGGAAATGCTTATGCAAATTAGAGGCCATCTCTGATTCATAGTAAAGAATTGTTTGTTTTCCTCAGCTAGCTGGTACCCTCAATTATTATTGTTTAAAGGAAGTAACACTTTTGGTATAAAGCCAGTTTTATTTCACCTTTTCTAAGATGTCAAAATATTTATGGTATGATAGGTCCCTATCAAGCCTTAAAATGAAAACTAAAATGAATCTCATGAAGAACGAAAAATTGGTTTTGCTATGTAGAAGAGTTTATTAGCTAAAGTATTCTACCATGTGTAACTGGTGATCATATGCTATTTGACTATTTACGCAATAATTTGGATTTTCAAGAGAGATAGGGAATTAACAATTGCGACCTTGTGAATTTTATGACATTTTCAAGAAGACATTTAAATCACTGAAAGAAAAACTGTATGATAAACATATGGAAATGATTAGCTTTCTAAAGAACCCTATCTTATGATGGAGATGTATCATTAAAATCTTGTCATAGTATTTACACAACCAGATAACTGGATTAAAAAACCTTTCAAGTAATGTACATATAATTGATAATGCATGTAATTGCCATTAGCAGTTCTTAGGCGTACAAATTGAAGTGGAGATCTAAGATCTAGCAAAAATATTCCTAGAAAATAGCTGAAGTATCTTTGCTGTTTTATACTTGAGAATGGATTCAGCTGTTCCCCTAATACTATTTTAATAGCATGGTTTTTGCACTAGAACATTGGATGACACAAGAAAAAGTAAATGAATATGCCCGATACATACAAATCATCCCAAGATTTACCCAAAGATTAACTTAGTGGGATTGCGTCAGAATTTAAAGGTGTTATTCTAGTTAGTACTTGTACGGTAGGCAAATTATAGTTTAAGTGTGATTGGTAGTTTCAGTCACTTCAGAAATGACTGTGGTATTTGCCAAAGTACATGTTCCTGGCCTCTCCTCAGACATTTGAAAATCAGAATGTTTGAAGATGGGGCTTAAAATGGACATTATTAGCACACTCCCCAGGTAATTCTTATGCACATTAGTTTGAGGATTACCTAACTAGAGGATAACTGACTTTGGTGGGTCCCTGTAGCTATCTCAATCCTAATTGAGCCTTTTACACACTAAATTTAATGAACGATTTTCTTTTTATCTAACAGGAATATTGCTCAATCTAACTTGTGTGTTCTCCACTGTAGCAGAAAAAGAGGATTGCACACTAATGCAATATATAATTTCAGGCTAAACATTTATCTTAAAACTTACCAAAAAGTCTCTTCCCTCCTTTGAATATAGGACTAAAATACTTACATAAATAAATCTGGTAAATATACACATACATATGATTTATTATTTGTTGTGCTTTATTAATATTTTATGTTCTTGTTCCTAATGTCAAAAGAAAACACAACAGGTAAGATGAATAAAGTTGCCTTTTATAATTTTTTGATTTTCTTTCCACAGATATTGCAATAATTTTAAATAAGCCTATCCACAATTCACAGAACAGCACATCTTTATGTATGTACTTAAAGAGCAATGCTTTAAGTATATACTTTTTAACTCTGATGATATGAGTCCCCAACTTCAACCAAGAAAAGGATAACATCTTAAAGAGCTGAGAAGAGGCCTGGAAGTTACCAAATCCAACTTTTTATTCAAAAAGGCAGTCTTGTCAATAGCAATTCCAATCGTCATCCAGTTTCTGCTTGAATATTTTTATTAATAGAACCCTTACTTCATGAAGCAGCTACTACTGTGGGACAGCAACTTATTAGAGAACCAAAATCTGTCTCATTCAACTTCTCCCACTTGGTTTTAGACTTGCCCTTTTCTTCATTTAAGTCTTTCCTGTATTTGAAGACAGTTGTCACATCTCCGTTTAGTTGTTCTTTAGTTGTCTCTTCTCCGAGATCTACATCTCACCAATTTTAAGCACATTCTTTCCTCACATAACATCTTTAAAATTGGGATGAATCTTGCAATTGGTGGCTTATCATATACCTTTTCTTCCTTAGTTGTACAAAATGGTGTACCTTACAATTGTTGACAGCTAGACTTCCTGAAATACCGTAATTGTCCTACTTCCTTTAACATTTTTTCAGTGAACCACAGGAACATTAAGACATTTAGTTCAACTCCTTACCTCGTGCACAGAACACTGTCCAAACAGTCACTCTTAGGTCATGTTCTACGAGGCTGAATCTAATGCCTCATAAAGCAACTCATTTGAAAATCTTAATTACCTCAGTTACATTATTGCACTGAAATCTTTTATCTTAGTTCTGCTCTTCAGTCACACAAATGAACTTAACTTGTCTTTCACCAACAGCTCCTAAATTTGATACTGAAGACAGATACCATGTTTCCAATGTTTTATTCTTGCTTCCTTCTTGTTTTGTATGACACTTAGTATTTATTGTAAAATGGAAACACTAAAATCTACCTCATGAAGCTATTCTTCAATTTTAATATATGTGCTGCTGAAGCAAGGACATAGACATACATCATGATGCTATTCTTCAGACAGGATCTAACAAATGTATGTAAGAACAGTATATTGCTTGGCAGCTATAAGGCATCCCACGTCTCCCTCCCCTCTGCCTTCCACAGATATGGCAGCTCTTAAAATAGGGCATTCAAATGGGACCTGACATTTCAGACGTGTGATGTGACTACTTCAAATACAGTGGGCTTCCTATCTGGTTCTGAGCGCTATACTTCTCTCGGTGCAGCTGAAGATTACATTAATATTTTTGGCAACAGGATCACAGTTCATGTTAACCTATATACGAACCACTCTTAAGACACGTTATATCCACCATCCTTTATTTATTCTTTTACTTTTGCCAAAGTGCAAAACTAAATAATTATCTTGATTCACATATTCTATTTGATTCAACTCAGCACACCAAACTACTGGGTTAGATGTAGATCCCAATTTTGACTTTGAACGTGTTTATTTCCTTCATCTTCCAGATCTGTAATCTATTCATGGTATGACCCAAGTCACTGGTAATGCCAGTGGCAAGGAGAGAGCCTTGTGACCTGCTATTAGGATCTAGCTTTTAGAAAATAAAGACATCTCAATATCTGGCTCTTCTCATTCGCCAGAGACTATCTTAATGGAACCAAGTTAGTAGGCATTTCTAGGTCATCTTTGTACTACATAGATAAATCATGGTAAAAAAAAAAACATTTAATACAGACATCCTCTGTTTCCATACACATTTGTTTAGGTTTTCAGCAACTGTTTTTGCAGACTTGATGCTATTAAGCAAATCTAAGTTAAATGAAGTGAATCCTCCTTTACAGCCATGCTCAGATGCCACATATTCTATGAGCAATGGATGTAATAATGGTAGATCTACAGTTTGTGAATGAAAAAGGATTCAGTGAAGGATCAACTAGAAAGGGTAGAGTTGAAAATTTTGAAATTTGTGAAAGTTAATTGAAATGCTTAAAAAACATTGTGAAAAATGAAATTACAGCAAAAGATAGTAAATTATCTCAAAGCCCATACTTTAATTTGTACATTTTATTTTCAAATTGAAATATCAACTTTTACCATTCAATCAACAAGTATTTATCAAGCACCTGCTATGTCCCAATTTCAGTGGCAAAAAGGAAAAGACCAGTTAAGTGGTTAGTTTTATATATAAGAATTTAAGTTTTTAGTTCTTAAAATTTATTATATCTAAGGAAATTTTTTTGTGCAGTGAAAATTCTCTGAAAATAGTTTTATCATATAAATTATAGTATCACCCCAGGAAGCACAAATATATTTGTAATCAAATAGATTAAAAGGACTTCCCTTTGTAACTAAATAGCTTTTGTTCCCAGAAAGCCAATTATAGTTTAAGCTAAACATTTATTTAACATAGTGTACACATCTACTTCACTAGCTATATAGGGGAAAATTAACAGAATTAAACCTTAGAAAGAAACTGTGAAATGAAATTACTTTAGGTCAACTTCTGTATATGTATAACCACAAGTTATAAAATCCAGGAATGTAACTGTGTTATATTAAAGAGGTTATTGTAGTGTTTTAAAGATTTCAAAAAGAATTTTTAAACTTGTATTTTGAAGTCAAAGGCATGGTAACTTCTGATATTAATGAAGTTATAAAAAGTTGGTTAACATGTAAGAGTTTCTTCATTTCGATGATCCAGGATTAGAAAACTCAGACAAGTGGAAAAGTATGCACTTAAAAACTCCATATATGGCATTAAAAAAAAAAATTAGAGCCAAGACAACAAACCACTTGATATGAGCTATATTGTTTTTCTGAGTCATTTCTACAGTACTAATCAAGATCATGCTTCAGCTGAGACTTTAATCTATATTGTTATGTTTGTATTCATAAGAATAAAGATTCCCTTCCACTGTCTTTTTTCTTCCCATTACTTTACAAAGTGAAAAGGAAAAGTTTCACTTTACAAAGTGAATTATTAGAGAACAAATGTAATCTGTTTTTTAAAAAATTGATTTCTAGGATTTGACTCTGGCTTATGTCAAATATGGTATAGTGTTCTTTGAAGGTTTTTTGCACAGCAGTTAAAACTATAGTTATGTAAGTGCTATCTTTCCTACTGAGAAGATGCTTTGGTTTATTTTGAAAGATTAAAAATCCTGATTTTTTATGTCAGTTTCTCTTATCTCAAAATATATAGAAAAAGGTAAATTTTAAGCCACTTTATATATTTAATACATAAACACAGCAATGTCATAAATATTTCATTTTCAAACATGATTTGGTAAATGTCAACAAACTTTCATCCTTGATAGAAAAATAGGTTAAAAATAAAAATTTTAAGAATCAAAACTCATTGCCTTTTTTCTAGTCTCTGGTTTTGCTTTGATAGTTTCAGTCTTCAGGTATTTTTAAATACAGTATTTGTATTGAGATGGGAAAAGAATCCAAAAACTTGTTTTTTTTTTTTTTTTTTTGAGACAGAGTCTCATGTTGTTGCCCTGGATACAGTGAGTGCCGTGGCGTCAGCCTAGCTCACAGCAACCTCAGACTCCTGGGCTCAAGCGATCCTACTGCCTCAGCCTCCCAAGTAGCTGGGACTACAGGCATGTGCCACCAAGCCCGGCTAATTTTTTCTATATATTTTTAACTGTGCAATTAATTTCTTTCTATTTTTGCTAGAGACGGGGTCTCGCTCTTGCTCATGCTGGTCTCGAACTCCTGAGCTCAAACAATCCGCCCGCCTCGGCCTCCCAGAGAGCTAGGATTACAGGCGTGAGCCACCGCGCCCGGCCTTGTAAATTCTTTATATGTATTAACTTATTCAATCCTCACATAAGCCTTAAGGTCATATTTATAATGTGCCAAATTTTACAGATGAGATCACTGAGAAATATAAAGTGAAACAATTTGTCTACTATCTAAAAGTGGTAAAAAGAAGACTTAGACTGGGGCAGATTGGTGACAAAATCTATCCTATTAACTACCATTTCAAGGTCCTTTCACAAACCCCAGAAGCCTATGAGCTCTGGAAAGGCAGGGTCAATGTCTTACTCATTTTTGTAACCACTGTCTAGAATATTGTCTGCCACAAAGACAGTGCCCTTTTAATACATGTTGATTCATAGGCCAAGCCCAAGGGGAGTTACACTAAATCCAAATATATTTTTCCAGTGAAATTGATTTATGTTTGTCTCCAATGAAATCAAGAAAAATATGTTTTATATAAATAAATGTAAGCATCTATAGAAATATTTTTTAAATAATTCACAGTCACAGAGATGGAAAATATATACATGTAGGTATTAGTCACTGCACATAAACACAGTAAAAGTGTATCACAAGACAGATGGCAACTCCAAAAAGTCATAAGATTATTGATCAGATAGGCACTGAAACAGAAATTCCACTACTCCATTGGCCTTCAAGGGCATGAAATAGGAGTTTGTGCCATGAAGCATTTCTGCAAATACGCTATGAAATATGGTGTTCCTCTAAGTAGCAAGATGCTTCAATCCGGAATCATTGCTTTAAATCACTACTGGGTCTTTCTTCTCCTCTTTTTATCATCCTATAAGGCATTAAAATTTCAGAAATGAGAAACTGCTTCAATGGACACAATATGAAAGGGGTGTTACTCCTTATAGGAAGGAGCATACAATGTTAAAGAAAATAGTGTTACTACCTTGAAAGATCAGCCAGTAAGAATTAAAGCAATTGCTAGCCTTGGAAATCCTTTATTTAAAATACAAAATGGCATAAATTCTGTTTCATGTGTAAAAACTGTATCAGAAAGGAATGCATCAAGTAAATTGAAACTTCTAAAATTTCAAGTCATTCCAGGGGGGCCATGTTTGGAGAGGACAACCTGGCAACATTGGCTTTCCAGCACTGCAAAAAATCTCTGCAAGTCAGTCATGGTTTAAAAAAATATATACAAATTCGTAGAAAATTTGATAAGCTTAGGTGCATGCGCACTCTCTCTCTCACACATACATTTATAAACACATACAGTGTTCAAACAAAGGCAGTATATGATAGTGGAGAGGACATATGGATTCTCATCTGCTTCCACCGTTTGCTAAATTATATGGTAAGTTACTTTCTCCCTCTGTTTCAGATTTTTTTTTTAACATGAATTTTCCTTACAGAATTATTGTGAGAATTAGAAATGTTTTTGAAGTTTCTATCCTCATACTTCTCACATATTAGCCATTCAATCATTGCTGTCATTAACAGTAATAAAGAATATTACATATGACCCAGAATAAAAGAAGGACAGCCATAAAAATGGGGTGAGAATATCTGATGGTGTTAAATAGCAGTGCTTAGCAAAGGAGGGAAGCACGAAAGCTGGCCTTACACCCACTAGGACCCCCTTGATAAGGAAGCCAGCTTCTTCCTAACCTGCTCAGAGCCCTTAGCCGGGTTCCACTATTATTTATTGTCACACTTGATTCACACGGAGATGTAAATAACTGATAAAGGGAGCTTACCTGCTCTGTGGTTTTTGCATTTTATTGCGGATTAGAGCCTTGGAGCCTAGTGCTAACAGGGCTAACGATCCTTTGTGTACAAAAAAAACAGTACAAAAACAGGCAAGGGTGCAAAGAATGCATTATTAGTATAACATTAAAAACACTGCTGAGCTCACTCTAACTGCAAAACTGTCACATACAACTGTAAGAACACAAAAACTTTATCAAGTAATCCTAAGAAAACAATGCCTTAAGCTCCAAAACCCACTGGAGACATTAAACAAAGTGATTTGAGTTCTAGACATAGCCCTGTGACATATTTTAGAAAAATAAAACAACAAAATAGCCGTTAAGTAACCCAGACGAGAAACAGATAAACTCACATACAGAGATCATGTGGAGGAAAAAAAGAAAGTGAATCTCAATATCCAAGGTAAGTAAAAGATGAAGGGAATTACAAAGAGTAAAAGCAAAGAAGTATAGTGAAGTTAAATGTTACACTGCAAATAAGTCATTAACTATTTATGATCAAAAATGCTCTTGATAATCCCTTAGAAAGGTGCTATATTGGAGGAAAACATACTGTCTCTCCACGATTCTAAAATGTCAGGTTTTTCTCCAGCATTAAAACATTTATATGAGTGAGTTTGAATTTGGTGTTGTGTAGTATTAAAAAACCTATGTCTTTAAAACAATAGGAGCAAACATAGTGTGGGGAGATATTCACAAGATGAGTCATGATAGAAGTACTACTTGAGTGGAAAGACATGGGTAATCAGCTATGCTATTTAAATTCTTTAAACAACTCATTTATTCTCTTTCCCCCTCTCTTTCTCCACCCTACTGTGTATTTGTAGCTGAATTTATATAAGTTAAAGACTCTCTTGATAGGAACCCATTACCTCTAAGACAAAAGTAGGAAATAGAAAAGGAATCAAACAATCCACAATTTCCCAAACCCTCCAAGAAATCTCAGAACATTTTGCTTGCCCCTGCATTAATAGGACTTATTTTAGCCTACCTTCCATTATTATTAACGTTTTTACTCATTTACCTATACATTAGATTGTAGGATACTAGAAAAGGCCATAAGAACAATCATTTACTGAGGGAGTCTTATTAGGTGTTGACATTCTCTGGTAACTCAGGTAACCACACTATGAGGCAAGTATTCTCCTTTTACAGGTAAGAAAATTGTCAGAATCAGAGATAACTTGCCCCAGGTCAGAGCTTGCAAAAACGAAAGCCAGAATCAGAATCCACATCTGCCTGACCCCGAGGTGCACTCCCACTCTCTAAGTCGGTACAGTAGGCACACATAATTGAGCAGATCATTTTCTCCCCTCATCATAGATGTTTCCTTACAAAATCCCCAAGCATCCTCTGACAGTGCACCTAAAAAGGCATGAAAAAAGAGCCACACTACCATGCTGGGACAGTATCATTCATTTTGGTGCTCTCATGCTTAGGGACGCCACAAATATTTGTTGAAAGAATGAACAGAGCACTAATACTGAAAAGGAGAAAAACAAGTTTGGGAGTAAAAATGGAATAGAAAACTAACAATGCATGTGAATAGAAAGGAAGTCTTTTGTTCATTTCATGCACATTGGGATTTGCATGAAATGAATAAGCTGAATAGACCAGCAAACTCTGAATTTTAGCAGAGGTTTGGCTATTCACAACAGAAACGTGATGAATATTTCAAACTAAAGGCTCACCACATTTACTTGGAAGTTGGCTCCTCTTAGATCACCTCACTTTCATGCTAAAAAATGGAAAGGTCAGAGTATTTCTAGAAATATTTTTCGCTAGGGAGACAGCGTTTCTTAAAATGACAGCCCAGCAAGACTGCATAGCATCCCAAAAGTTTGGCGGCACCTGCGAGATCCTTATGGGCAATGGGGCATTATATTAATAGTTTGCTTCTAAACTATCTATAAATTTGCTTATGAGTCAAGATAAATCTCTGAAAAGTATTAATATATGGTTCTTTTACTCTCTCTAACCAGTAGGATTGATGTCAGAGATCCTGGGGAGGGTGGTAGTGGGGGAAAGAATGAGATAAAGAGTTAAGAACAGGTTGAATAATTACTCTTCAGAACTAAAGTGAAATAGTAATAATTATCAGGGCCACCAGTAATTACCTACCACCTAGCTGATATGGTAAATGTTAATATCCTCAAGTTCTAGGCTCAATGTAAAATAATGTATATCCTAGAATGGGGAGTATAGAGTAAACTTTCTTCTTTCTTTCATTAAGCGTTCTCTATTAAATAATTCCAGGAAAAAATGTATACTTCAATCTTTTGCTATAATCCACTGCAGCCATTAGCTGTTATAATAATCATGAAAGGTTAATATTTAATACATACTCTAAAGAGCCCACTTTTCTCCAAGTCATAGACAGGTATGGAGGAAACACAAAACGCATGCTAGTTTATGACACATGGAATGTTAGTGTGTTTGAAGCTGTAGTAAATATATTACTGAATGTAATAAAATAAGAAAATATCCTTCCGTGTGGTTAACATCAGAACTATGGAAGGGGAAAAGAGAACACAGTAAGGCATTGCTTGCTGGCCCCTCCTTCATGTTTGTAACTCACTTCCTGTCTACCCATTCACCGTGGACACCTCGCCACAACAGCACATGTAACACACCACTGCTTGCTTGCTAATGGGGCTTTTTTCCTCTATTATAAACACTTCATGGCAAGAATTTGTCTTAGACATGATTTTATTCTCAACAGAGTCACTGATTCATGAAATATTCTCAGAAAGTGTCCCTAAGCCATCTGCAAATAAAAAAAAAAAAACCTGAATAAAAAATACTCTTAGTCCCTAGATACTATATTGCACCAAGATCCCTGGGTCCTACCTTATTTCAACCCAGCATAATCTCTCCAAAGCTCATTTCTGTTCTAGAACCTTATGAAAGGAGGAAAAAGAGCCAGCAACAGTGAAGTGCAGTGTTCCCCTATGTCTGGCTGGAGATAGAAAAGGCAGGGAAAAGGGGAAGGAACAAGTTGAGGGCTGCTGCCTCAGGAACTGTCTCTTCTTCATGATTCACTCTATCAGGACTTAATGTTGACACCCTCCAGTGTTGAATAGCTGTAACAGAAACAGTGAACACATTACTAAAGTCCTCTGTCTCTACCCAGGGGCTGAACAGTGCCTTGCTATTTGTCTTTTTTCTATGTGCCCATCCTATATATACAGAGCACAAAATTCAAAGATCTCATAAATTACCATCCCATTCCATCACTGCAGAATATTTTAACTATCAAAGGGACAGCATAGTCTGACTCTTGTTCTACTTATTAAAAAAAATAATTTTGTCATTAAATTTCCTTTAAATTCAGAGCACACTATTTCCAGGGATCTGTTCTCATTCATGAATATTCTGTATTCATTATATCACAAATACCATATTTATATTTCAGTGTGCAATGGTAATGTTTCTTTTCTGAGTGTGGGGGAATGTTTTTGTCTTTATGGTTTTGTTGTTTTTCTACCAGATGATTAGAAAACCAAAGTATGAGCTTTATAGATGTCTGAAGCAATCCTATTCTGTCATTTTTTTATGCACACACTGACTCAATGTCATAGAATAACTGTGTTGCTTTCTGCTTTCCTTGACAGTCCAAAGAAAGAGTAATGCATACAAATCATTTTACTGTTTAAAAGTTTTGAATAAAACATGCTAACCTTGTCATACTAAGTGACAGACAGAAATGTCACCATTGTTTGCCAGGGACAAATAATCCATATACTTCATGTATAATTCATCTGATCTTTAAAAATGTTTAACAATATTGAATTTAGATAAATTTCAATGTTATGATGCATCAAACTTCCTTTATCAATTTACACATGTGCCTCATCAATTTAAGTCTTCATTTATATTACTTTATTTTTGTATTAACTATGACAGATCTAGAGGAGATTCTTATTTCCAGGAAAAATTTATAGGTGTATTGTCCATATTACAGCTGCCTCTCCATCAGATTTTAATGTAGAAACCCTCAAATAACCCAATGGTTGTAAATCTGCCATAAAAGCCCCAGTTGCAAGTACAGGTATCTACAAGTCTTTTGACATAAAGCCTTTGGTCTCCAAACAGAGATTAAAGAACTCATAGAGATAAGATTCCAATCCTTTCTAAAATAAGATTTCAATGGCTTCTAAAGCCTTTCTGTCAATCAAAGATAACCAAGGGAAGGTCTGAAAATGAGTCGGCTTGGGGGTAAAATAGATGGACAAGAATATTTTGAACAGGCTTCAAAGTGAGCTGGTACCCCCTATACCATGAATCAGGAGAAATGATTAGCAGTCTACTGCAAAGTATGCTCTCTAGAGCAGCTGCCAGTGCAGCCCAGCTTTCTTCCCCGAGCATGAAGTTTGAAAGGACTTCTCCCTGTCACCATCATGTGAAACAAGTGCCCAGAAGAGGAGAGGAAACCATTGGGTTGATAGTACCCTCAACAGAATTAGAAAATAAAGAACTATGGAAACATTTAGAAAATGATTCACTGAGCTCAGGATCAAACTGAGCACCTAAATGTTCAAACAAATTGAAATCTCCCAAAGCATCTTCAGAAAGCCTATTTGCAGTTTTAGGAAGAGTAACCGATCATTCCCGTACAACTTAATTTTACCCAACACCAGGTCCTTGTCCTCTTCTAATCTAGCTTGGAAATCTTCGTTCTCTATGAGCCTCCTCAGTGAGTTCTTTCTGCCCTTGGAGATCATTTTACTTCAATTAAGAACATCTGATAAAATAGTAACTTTTTATGATTCTCAGAATAAGAGTTGTGGGTTTTTTCTGCCCCCCCAACAAGTAGGTAGGGGGCAAGAGTTAACATACACTTACACATGACATTTCATAAATTAACAATTCATAAATTTAAACTACCTTTTTTTCTTCAGCTTATTATCTACCTACATTATACATATGCCAGCTTATCTTCTCTAAATTATACCTAGGTGTGCACATAGGCATATGGAAACATTTAATTTTATATATATTTTCTTTCCTTGGTATATTAGAAAAAACAAACAACTTTTCACTAGTTGAGCTACCTATCTCCTTTATCTCCATTCACAGAGTATAGAAAATTATATGAGAAATTCATTTAAATCTTCAAAGGGTAAAAAGTCAGTGTAAACGAACTTATGGGCAATTATGTAAATTTGTATGTTGGACTTAAGAAAGAGCTTCCTTTTAAAAATATTAAGTATATTTTTAAGAGACTATAGGATCTCTCTTTTAAAAACCTATTTGGAATAGGTTTTTTAAAAAATTGCTGGTGTTGCTTCTAATTTTTTGGATAGCATCTTTTATTCTAGATTTAGTATCCATAGTTTCCATCTGATCTTCTAAGTGGTTCATGATACTCACCAGAAATATTTAAAAATCACTGTTTGACAACATAGGGGCTCCTATTTCTCTAGAATGGTTTGAATTACTTTTAACTGGAGGTAGGAAATTGCATCAGCTGTAATATAGAAACTCAAGCTTTACTAATGGCCGAAGAGAGTTAACACTGGCCCTTAAATTAATAATTTACACCAGATATCACTAACAAATTTTCACATTTCGGTCACAGTATACATATGTCCATAGATTTCCATTATTTTCCAACAGCTCTCATTTCATTGTGGAACATTTTACCAGATGGAAAAGGGCCATTTTATGGGCTTTTGGCAGATAAAATTGGCTCTGCTAAATGAAAATCTCATGTTTGATGAGCCCATGAAATTGGCAATAATTGACTTTTGAACACACAGAGAATTTTAAACCTGTTTTTATTTGCAACAAGACAAGAGATTCCTTTGAAGAGATTTTTGTTAACTCTTTATTTTTTTTGTTGTTAAATCTGCGCCTTGAACTGGCATCAGTTGGGATAGAAGATTTACTAAATGAGTTCCAATACTAATTCTCATCATTAACATTACTATTATAATCATTATTTTGTTTATCCTATTATGTGAATATTTAAAGATGAAAACTAATTCATTGAATGATACTTTAGAATAGTTGCATGCTCCTCTAAACCCCTATTTTTCAGAGAGAATTTCAGAAAAATATGTTTGAGATGAATACTTGCTAAAGTTATTTATTCCTGCTTAATAGGTAGAGTTATTATTTCTTCTCATTAACTATAATTTCCTTTCTTCAGGTATTGGGGTCTTTTTAAAAATTCTTTATTTTAAACCTACCCCTTTCTCTACTGTCATTTCATTTGGGGGTTGCAATAAAGTATTTAGCATTTTTTTAGGACAGATTGGATTTAGGATTAAGATTGGTATAGTGTCTTTATGGAATCATCCCCCACGATTTTCTACTTAACACACTTCTGCTTAGTTTCATTGTTGTTGTTTTTTTCTTACTTAAAACTAACTAGCTAGTGACCAAAAAGTGAGTGAAAAAAAAGATAGTTACCCCTAAATGGCAAAAAAAAATATTTACCAGTCCAAAGCCAACAGTCCAAAAGAAAGTTGGATGGTTTTGACCATGGTTTTTTGGCAACTACTGTTACTATTGTTGATTACTATGTATAATCAACCAGGCAGTGCAGAGAAAAATGTATTGCAGTTATGATTCTGATAACCATAAACAAGCTTAATACTTCTTAGGACATCAAAGAACCAGTAAAATAAAAGGTGATGGCAGATGCTTCATAGTATTCTATTTGTCCTTTTAATGGTAAAATAAAGAAATAAAGTAGCAAAATCCCTCCTTCCATTTGAAGGAATACTTTCTTTTAACCAAATTTTAAGAGAAATGTTCACAGGAGTGTTTGTATCAGGAGCATGTTTTTTGTCTACTATGATTAAAATATTTTAAAAAACTGTAAGTTTCATGTACCTCAATCAAATTTATCATATTAATGTTTCATTATTTAAAACCCATCATTGTTCATGCTTTCTCAATAGCAGTATGAAATCAATTCACTTGGTGTATCTCACAAACTAAAGTACATCGGTCAAGAAACACTGAGCATGCAGCAGGCAGCCTCAGCTGTCTTGCTCAGTTCCATTTTGCAAGCCCAAATGTTGAAACTACATTTTCTTTGCTCACATTTGAGGGGGAGTGAGGCTCATCCAATGTTTCTCAAAATACCCTAATAAGGACTTCTGATCTTTCAGATAAAAATACTTAAATAGAGTAGGAAAGTGCTAAAAAGTGAATATCAAAAGAAGAAAGATGGGGGTTACAAATAATGTAACAAAAAGTAGGCCCGGGAAGGAGACTGCAATTTCTAATGTAAAGTATGCAGTGCAGTAAATGTATCATGACCCTGTAGCCTGGGGGGGCTAAAAATGTTATTTATAAATAGCAGCCACACAATGAATCAAATGGCAGAATTTATTTTTGTTGCACAAAACTTCTTGATGGGTGATTTAGATTTGAAAAGGTTAGCTCAGGGAAAGGACTACAAAGTAAGGAAGAAATGAGGGATTACTTTGCAGATCAAAACAAGCTGGACTTGGAGTTTGGGGCTTGGGGGAGAAGCTTTAGGAATTCTTAGCCAAATACCAGGAAAGACTTCTTGCCAAAACCCTGTATAATTAGTTAATTCCTTTAGTGAGGAATTGAGTAAAGACTTAGAAATCCAAGACATAGACACCAGTCAAAAAGATTTTTTAACATCTCATGAATTTTATAATCAAGAGAACATTAAAGGGTACTCAGATATTACCCATACAGCTGTCCCAGGAAACTACTGGTATGATTTCTTCCTTTTATTTACAAAAATCAGAAATAGTGAGGACTCTTGTCCTCTGGATTAAGACAGCTAGGCAAAGGGAGGTTACTTCATAGTCAAATGCTACAAACATAACCTTCCCTGGTGAAGAGGTGACTCAGTATTTTCTTTTATAACCAGGATAATTGTGTAGAGTAACTTCCAATTATAACTTCTTATTTCTCATGTGGGCCACTGAGATACTTGCTTACTCTGTTATCTAAAAGAAATAATTCAAACTAGCAAGCCTGCATAATTTCTCACAACCTAGAGGAAGACGTAAACATTTTCCAGGACACCCCATGCTTTCATTCTCTCCTCTGTTGGAACTTATGTAAATGATCTTTTGGAAATGGGACATCCCAGGCTGTGAGGTCTCTGTTTTCGAAACACTGATAGTACATCAAGTCCATCTCTTTGCAGATGAAGAAGGGAAGGTTGCCACGTGGCAAACCTCTACAGCCTACTTTTCTAAGAATTCACAAATAGGACACGGAAAATGAGAAAAGGAAATGAGATTTTAGGTAGCTGTGATAAATCTAAGAAGGATAGAAGCTGTCTGTCAAGAGGGGAGAAGGTTGAAGCCCTTGACAAAAAGGCAATTGTGAAATACCTGTGGGGGTTCATGTCTAGGGTATTAAAAACAGGGATGTCTAAAATGTAAACATAGTTCATTTGCAGTGTTACTTCTGATGCTCCTAAACTCTCAATAAACTCTTAAAGTGCAGAAATTCCTTTACTAATGTTGTTGTGGGGAAAGTGCAAGGATAGGCTCAATGTAGATAAAAAGAAAAGTTTTAAGAAATGAGACGTACAGGAGAGACCAAAAATTCAGAGGAAAATAGGAAATGAAGGCAATAGTAAAACTAAGAGAAACTTAAATCACGCAGGAATTCTCAGGTTGGGGTGAAAGGTAGGATTTCCACCCAAATGTGTGTATTGGCTGGTTGATGATGGTGATGGCAGGATTTCTGTTTGTTGGCTTGGTTTCCTTGCTTGTATGTTTATGCCATTAAAGGCATAGGATATTTAGCCAGCTGATGCTTGGGCAATGCATCAATGCATGCAAAACAGATCTACGTCTTACTCCTTGATGATCACAGCATGCCCATGCTGATATAGACAGACGACCAAATTGGAGACAATAAAAATGAATATATTATGTTCCATAAAGGAATAAATAGAGAGAGATCTCTTCTGTTACAATGTTTTGACTGGATATCACAAAAGGTGTTTATTTTTTTGTTGTTTGACCTTTTTGTATTTTTGCCTGAGGCGATAGCTAGAAAAATAGTACATGGAAAGGGGATATTAAACGAGAAAACCAAATGACTAGAAAAAAGATTTGTATATAGACTAAGAATGAGGGATATAGGAAAATAAACCAGGCCACTGATAAATTGAAGGCACTAGCCTCACAATTAAATACCGTTCTTACAATCTATCCACAATGACTGCCGTCTGTGCCCAAGTCTTTGCTTTGTTTTAGGAGCTCAGTCCGGCAGCACACTAATGAGTCACCATCAATGTCCAGCCCCACCTTCAGCCAGAATTCCACGCATTCCTCAGAAAGAGGTTCAATCTTTCTTTCATTCACATATATACAAATTCTAGAGCCCTCAGCCAAGTCCACTTATTGTAAGCAGTTAAAAGCAGGGACTCAGGATCCTAGGCTGCCGTTGTCTGAATCCAGACTTTGCCACTATCTGGTTCTGTGATGTCGGAGCAAGTTACATAAACTGTCTGTGCCTTAGTTGCTTCATCTGTAAATGGGGAACACAATGGTCTCTAGTTTATAAAGTTTTTGGAGGGACTAAATGAATTAATACACATAAAGTACTTAAGAACAATGTCTAGTGCATAATAATCACCCTAAAAGTGTTACTTATTACTGTGACTATTATTAGTAGCAGAGCTTTATAAGGCTACAAAAGACTTAGGACATAGTAGCTGCTCAGTAAAAGGGAGTTACATCCCCTATTTCCCACCACTTCTTCCCCTACCTAATTTTGGACATATATGGGCATGCTTTAGCCTTCTCTTCCATCTCCAAAGTGCCCAGCACATTCCCCATCTCTGACAATCACACTAATATAGATATTATCTCAAACATACATTACAGCTTGTTAAAGACAGGTGATAAATGAAATGTTTTATACGGTTATCAATCTCAGTGCTACCTAAGTCCTTAGAGTTTTAAATATGAAAGGGGCTTCATACACAACTGATTTCAAATTGTTCCATTCTCTCTGATCTTTATGTATATCTGTTTAGTTTAGCCCAATACTGTATGTTAGTCTATATTTTACCCCTACTTTTAACTTTCCAACATCTAAAACAGTAGTCTCATTCCTGGTTTCACAGTAGAATCATGTAAAGCTTTAAAAATAATAAGCTCATGACTATAATGGTTATAAAATGTGCCTCATCATAAACATCACCACATAAGTTCTTCAAACTGTATATTCCACCCATGACCAACAGAATTGGTATATTTGGGGTAGAGGCCTAGAATTTTTTTTCCTGAAGCACCTAAAATAAGTCTAAACTTTATCTTAGTGTAGACACCTCTGCTCTATTGAGCCACATGAGGGTCAATATGTCTTAGCTCATCGAGTCATACCTCACACTTGGAGTTAGGAAAAGGAGGAGCAAAAAACCATCATACTAAGAGAGGAAAAGATATATTTTTTTTACTTCATAATTTTTTTTTGGTATCTTAAATATGAAGAAGACATACTCAATACAGGTACTGTCTTCGTGGGAAGGGTTTCCACACATCTGGGGCAGCTATTGGAGTAATTCTCAGATGTTGAAACTTCTGGGATATCGCCAACTGCTCAATCTATCACTGATTCTGAGAAACTTATTAAGCAACAGGAAGAATTTCCCTCGCCGTAACAAGAACACCTATAGACTGAGAAAAATGTAAAAGGCTGAGTGTGAAAATTGCATATCAATATGTCAAAAGCCATGATAAATATGCAAATTGGTGATATAAAAAGCACATATGGCAAGAATCACGGGATATACAGGTACCCACACCAAACAAGACATTTTTTCTTTAGTCTCTTTTTCATCTCGCCTCCTTCTTCAAAGTTTATTTTTGCACATATCACATTCTGAAAGGAAATGAGCTACCTTGACAAACAGGTACTTGGTAACTAGCTGGTTGCCAGAAAATTTGCTCTTTCTATGTAAAAGGTTATACCTTAAATTAGACTGGATAAATACCATTGGAATATATTTCTATTTGTGTTTATTTGCTTTCTGTTATCTTGGGGATAGTTGGCAGAAAAATTATGGAAAAACAATCTTAATAGGAAACAGTGACAACACTAAATTCTGTCACACAGAGTCTCATAGCTTATGGCTATTGCTCTGGCCTTGTTTAATGTTCTATTTTGAACACAAGCCCAAAAAGCTAGTTATGTCCATGCACCATCTTGTTTCAGGTATAGAGCATCTTCCTCACTGCAGTCTAAATGGGAAAAATATCAAAACTGTCTTCCCTGAGGTCTCATTTGATCTACAGACCATAGTCCATGAAGTAGTCCATATGATTTGAAAAAGTCAAAGGGCTAAATAACACAGAGAAGACACAAGATATGAGGCTTTAGAAATCATACTCTAGAACTTAGAGCATTAAAACTGCATATCAAGACTTCTCTAAATCATAATTTTTATGGCAATAAAAACAGAAAAAAGAAATTCTTAAAAAGTAAAAGCACTGAAAAGAAAAACCTTATTGAACAGGAGATATATTTGTTCTCTCACAACATGTCATGCATAGTTGGCACACTCTACCTGCCCACTTGCCATATGACATGGAGTGCTCCATAGAGGCAGAGACCATAACCTACCTGGGTCACTGACACGTACTACGAGCGCTTGCTGAATAACTGACTATAATAATCCCCCTTTCAATTTAGGGAAAAAAAAATTCTCAATTCATAGAGAGGGAAAATAAGCTAGTAAGATAGTATGCTTAAACACGTACTTTCTACAGTCTGGCTTCCTGGATCCAAATTCCAGTTCTTCCACTTACTGTGTACCTGTCATAGTCAATTTTGTGCTGCTACGACAAAACATCTGAGACTGAGAAATTTATGAAGAACAGAAATTTATTTCTCACAATTCTGGAGGCTGGGAAGTCCAAGATCAAAATGTCAGCATTTGGTCCGGTAAGGGCCTTTTTACTGCACCCTCCCGTGGCAGAAGGCAGAATGGCAAACTAGCAGAACACTGCATGAAGCCTCTTTTAAAAGGGCCTAATCCCATTAACAAGGGAGCAGCCCTAATAGCCTAATCACTTTGTAAAGGCCCCACCTCTTAACACTGCCTCATTGGCAATACCTGAATTTTGAACAGGACACATTCAAACAATAGTAGTGACCTAACACATATCACATGCTATAGTGTTACCTATTGGTATATACAATCTGTATATGCCACCTCAATTTTACCAACAATTGTCTGAGATAGATACTATTATCCCCATTTACAGATATGAAAACTAAGGCCTAACTAAGCAATTAAGTGGCAGATATATTATTTAAACTGGTTTTGCCTATTTCTGAAGTTTGTGCTATTTGTACTATTCCAGAATAGTACAAATAGTGCTCTTTTGAGCACTTATTTAATTAAATTCAGTTTACCAAGGTTCCACTAGATGTAAGGTATTGTACACAGTGCTGCTAAGAAAATAAATGGATGAACAAAGCATGGCAACTCTCTTCACGGGAGATAAACTTAACACTAGAGAAAGACGTGGACAAACCAATTTTAGTATGAGGAAAAGTAATGCAGTCAAATTTTGAGGTTATAGGAGGATAATCAGAAGGAAGATTCTGGCTAAAGACAGGAAAGGCTTTAATGCAATAGGTAGTTTTTCAACTGGCTTTATAAGACATGTGGGTGGAAATGACAGTTAACAACAGAAGTGGAAAGAGAAAGGGACGACATATCAGTTAGAAATAAAAGTTTGAGCAGAATCAGAGAGGCAAAAAATACACACAAACACACACACGCACACCTTGCTCAAGGAGAGTGAGAGTAGTTTAGTTTGCTGCTATAAAGTATGATTAAATTTGGGAAAGCCGTACACAACCACTTTGGGAAGGGGCCTAAAAGCGATGCTAAGAAATTGCTTTGAAAGTTACAGGGAGTTAGTCTAGGTTCCTGAAATGCATATTAGAAGCAGGGTATGGAGGTGGTCATATGACCAGAGCTAGATCTTAGCATACATAGGATAAGTTAGTAAGGGAAAGAAGAGAGAATGCTAGAAAGTAGGGCCAGGGAAAACAACTGAAAGTAAAAGCAATAATTACCTGAAGCAGGATAGCAATACTGATAAATATAAGAGGTAATGAAGGCTAAAAAAGATATAAAAACCAGGAATCAGCAAATGACTAGAAGAAGAAGTTGGCAAAACACAATTCTAATATTTACAGGCATTTGCTAAGTACCTGGAAATATACTACATTATTTCATTAAATATTCAACAACTTTGCAAGAGTAATCTGATATCATTTGTCGGAAAGGGGAGTAAAGGTCTGAGTTTGAATATTCATGCTGGCACTTACTGTATAAAATTAAAAGAATAATTTAGCTTCCCTAAGACTCAATTTCCTCACATCTAATATGTACATGACAATATCTATCTCATGGTGGTTTTGTGAAAATTAAATGAAATACTATTAATAATTTGCTTTAAAAGACCTATATATTATTATATCAGCACATATTATCTTCTCATTAAATTATAGCAATCATAATGTGAGAAAAATGTTACTGAACAAAAAGTTGGTAAATCGACCAATATTACATCCCTGGTAAGAGGCAAAAACAAAATTTAACCTCATTTTCTTATAATTCCAAAGTCTATCTTCGTTTTAACATTCTACGCTTTCCCTCTCAATGTAGGGGAAAATTGTCATGTAAGGGTAAGGTTCTGCCATCAAATTATTGGATAGGAAAACAGGATCACAAGAGTCCTCAGGTGAGTCCAAAATTAGCATTGGATTAGAGGATAGTTTGTTTTGTTCTAAATCTGAGCCTCAACATCACTTACCCAATAAACTTTATAAATTACAAAATATTCCATATGTAAAAATTATAATTCAAATACTATATCAGAAAATTAAGTTTCACTGCCTGATATATAACTTGCCAATGAAAGTTTCATGAAACATAGAGCACTTTGGGGAATTCTTTTAAATCGACAATACCTATTCATCAGAGGTTGGCTTATTTTTCAACCCCATTAGTTATATGAGATTATTTGGAAATATTTGACAAGATTTTTAACTTTTTATCCCAAGGTTTTATCAAAGTGTTATCAAAATATTAAAGCTAATGTTCACTATATGTCAGGACTTGGGAAAGGAACAACTGTCCTTTATTGGATGGAATGACATCTGAAATTTTCTTTTTTATATTCAATCAGATTTTTAATTTTTTAATTTCTTAAAGGGCAAATCTTAAAACTGGATTTTCTTGTTCACAATAGTGAAAATGTAAAAATGTCAGAATCATTGATCAAACTTTCTTAATTACAGAAGGGTATGACTTCTGCTTTAAATCTAAATCACTTCAGGCTGAGTAATTGATGTTTGGATAATAGAACACACCCTAACCACTCAGACACCAGAAGGTAAGGGCAACCATAGTTTTAGGCAATTCTGATTAAAAGGCATAATTTTTCTGCTTCAGCTTATTTGGCCTCTTTCCCATCCCAATGTTCAAAAATACAAAACAAAACAAAAATGCAGTTGGTTGGAGTCACAAAATAGGCTCTGTTCTCAACAGTATACTAAAGGTTACTAGATGGCGGAAAGTTTTCCACAAGCAGCGGAGTAGCTCACAAGTTTATGCACTGCCACAGTTGAGCTTTCCTCCTCTATATGAACACAGGGAATGAGGAAGATGGCATGTATAAATTCAAGAGGAAAATCATAACCCTTGTCAGATAAAACAAAACATCAAATAAGAATAACAACAAAGAAAATTCCATTCCACGATTGATAAATCTGCCATCAATAGATGAGAAAGTACAACAAATAAAGAAGAATCAAGCCCGGAGAGTTATTTCATTGAGAATAATTAAGGCATATGTATATCAAAACATCATAAATATATATAATTTTAATCTGTCAATTTGAAAAATAAATTTTAACAGAAGATAATTAAGGCTTTTCCTTCATACAGAGGTGATGTCACTGACCTTCTACCATAAGCACTATTCACATGTGTATTTATGCAAATTCAGCTCTACTCTCTCTCTAGTCTCATTCCCATTGAGATCCGTGACACACATTTATAGGATGTCTGGTCTGAGCCAAGACAGGAGTCTCCAATTTCAGAAAAAAAGAAAAAAAATTTTCATAACAAACGTCGGTAACTGGCTAATTTGATACTGAGCAAGGGAGGAAGCATCTTCTTTTAGGAGAGAGAGAAAGCAATGGTCAAGTGTTACAGCTGAGAGTAGCCACACAGAAGGACAACACTCATAAAGGAGATATCTTAAAGTTCAAGCTATGATAGAAAATACAATGGGAAAAAAGTTCCCATGTTTAAATCTGTAAAATTTTCTCCCAATTACAAGTTATACATTTTGATAATTGAGCACCAAATCAGGAAAAAGAATCCATTTTCATTTTGACTACATTTGCCTGAAACCAAAGATTTCTACACAGAATATTAATGAAAAGGTTGTGGTGCGATTGTCTTTAAAAAAGAAAAAAAATCACTTTGTTTCAGTGTGGCTTAAAATAACTTAAGATAGAAGAAAGCATTTGATTTTACTTACATATTATATACTCATTCACTGCCTTTTGCTTCTCATTCTTTTTTGCTTCAGGACCAGGGATTTTGTCAGTAATACAAATGGCCAATCTAGAGGAGAGCTAACACACATCAGGCCATTCCACAGGGCCAGACAGGACAGAGGAGAGGCTGTTACGAAAAGCCTGGGAAGAAACTAAGGAAAACTAGCTGAGTAGGGAAGGAAGTTCAGGCAGACAGGTGTGAAGTGTTCAAGATATCCAGAAGAAGACGACAGGTGGATAGCCCCGCAGGTGAATAGAGTTTGTTATCAGGTGATTCTGATGGCAGGCAATAAGCAGAAATCAAATCAATCAGATGGACAGCTGGCATCTGGGGGTCTAGCCTCTCATGGTGGAGACCCAACCACAGCAACCGAGATCATCAGGAAAGCTCAGCTAAGGGACCAACTCAGAAGCAGACTTGACACAAACCTAAATCTATGAACTCTATATCCAGAAAGTCTGTTTCCTCCATTATGGCAAATTTTTCCCAAAGCTAAGGGTAGGAATAAACATGTAGCTGGATAAACTCTCCTAATGTCAATATTGGAACATGCATCAATGTGGAACCAGAAGAACATTGAGTGAATGACACAAGTCTTCTCCGTGTGTATTCACATATAAAATTCCTATCAATTTGAAACTTCATTAAACGAGAAAAAGCAATACCAAATATTACTTGGAAGCAAAAGCATCAAAATATTGCTATTATCAAATAGTCAATACATTTCTTTTTCTATCAAAATTAATAATATATAAATTTAGGAGGTAATTGTACCATTTCTATAGTTTGGGGGTCCAGTTTGGTTAAGAAATAAGTTGCTCTTCTACACTTTCTCTCATACAGTAGAAAAATAGTTTTAACAAGTAAAACAGGTGTGGGGAAGTAGAATATCAACAAAGATGCATGACCTAGATAAAGTTCCCCATTCAGCAATTAAGTAAATAACCTTTA
This sequence comes from Avahi laniger, assembly GCA_963575035.1. Classification (NCBI taxonomy): domain Eukaryota; kingdom Metazoa; phylum Chordata; class Mammalia; order Primates; family Indriidae; genus Avahi; species Avahi laniger. Next base: position 61,629 of record CAUYSK010056045.1, read on the forward strand.
TTTATTGCAAATATCAATACCATCAAGTTACAGTATATTATATCCTCTCTCTGAGAGACCAAAATAAAGAACTCTGTTGCACTAAAGTAATCAAAAAATATAGTGACAACTCTATTGGCTCTACATTTCAGAGAAGTGTGTTTTCAGTGGCTATGGGTTTAGTTAAGGATTCACCCCATTCCCTCAGCAAGTAAACTTGCTGTTCTGGAATCAAACCATCGACAGCCAGAGGAATGAGTGTGGGAATAATGAGCTGTCTTTTATTCAAACCAAGTAGCAGTGGTGTACAGTTATGACTTTAGCAGTCTTGGAAAACCTTAATATTGAAAACTCCACCCCACACCATTTTAAGCATAATAAAATATGTCACTTACCACAATAAATATAATTCATAACATTTTAAGAGTTGAGTGGAATTGCATTTGACTTCATAGCACTGTTATACTTTATATATCTATTTAAATATTTATTAATTTTGATTCTACAGGATTTAAAACTTTTTCAGCTTTTTTTTTTCTTATTGCAAGTACTTGTGTAGGCTCTAAGACTGGTATTTTTTTGTTGTTATTAGTTTCACTGTTAGCTTTGTTTTGTTTTTCTAAGGGACAGTTTGTGCAATCTACAATGAGTTATTATAATTTAATATGAACAAAGGGATTTAAAGGATGAAAAACTCTGAGCAACACACAGGTACACTTGGTCAAGGCACAGTAAATGGCTCAGATGCTATTGGTGAGGAAATTACTTTGAAAGAGTTAGCATTTGGTGTGGAGTATTTATTCATTCAACACACGATAAATATCCAGTTATATGAATACTATGCTTGAAATTAGTAATGTAGCAATGGACACAAAAGACATGGGTTTTTGGTCAAGAATTTTTCTATCTAGCCACACAGATACCAACAAACATATAGTCTATTACTAAATTGCATCCAATATTTCTCCTTAAGCGATTACTATGTCTACAGAGTTCTTACTCACCTGAATTTATTTATTAACTTCAACAAACAGTGGGAGTGGCATTTAAAACATGCAGAGCATGAGTCTTTGGTACTTTTTAGCAACATTGTGAAAAAATGATGTCCATTATATGGACTTTCGGAGAGTCCAGGTAATGAAGCTATGAAGCATATCACTAGACTTAGAGTTTGAATCCCAGTTTTACCATTTACCTAATGTGATCTTAGGAAAGTTACCTAACCGTCTTGTACCTTTCCTTTTTCATCTGCTAAGTAGGTGTGATAATAATATCTACCTCACAGAATTGATGTGAGGATAATGAAATGTAAATGAAGAGCTTTACATATTGGCATAAGTACTCAATACATAGCTGTTGCTGCTCTTGTTGATATTTCTACAGATGAAGATGATTCAGCTGGTTCTAAGAAAGGGAAATAAAAAAGGCATTTGAAACTATCCAATTGAATAATGCTCTTATAGAATTATCATGTAAGCTCACAGTTCTCTCCTTCTGAGACTCTGTGGCACTTCAAGTAGAAGAAGAATGTTATTAACCTCAACCATTCAAAAGTCAAGCGGTGATAATAGCACTTTGTCAATCTCTTTTAAGAAAATAAAGCAAAATATCTAAGCACAAAACTATTCATTATAATGTTATTTAAAATCTTGAGGAGTTGCAAGCAGCCCAAATATCAAACAATAGGACATGTTTAAGTAAAGTATATGATATCTATTAGCTCGATAGTATAATACTGATACTTTAAAAATTCTAAGTTGTAATGTAGAAGTGTTTCTGAAATAGTATCAAGAGAAAATAAATATACAAAATTAGGATTATTACTATTTATAAGTTCACCTGAAAAAAACCTTCAAAGGGTCCACATCAAAATGATACCAGATGTATTAGAACAATGTTATGACGGAAATTTTATTTTTCCTTTTTTTTCCCATTTTGTAATGTCTCTCTAGTATTTCTGCTCTTAAATAAGATCAATATTTTAAAAAATAGCATTTGGTGTGGAGTATTTTGTCCACACATTTTGTCCATTTTGTCCAAAATAAAATTTGGCTACCTACAAGAGGACAAAGGATAGCCTACTTCCACTGATTATTTGAGAGGCTAAAGAGGATAGTAATTATCTCCAACATCACTTCATCATAGCTATGGTGACATAACTGTGTGAACTATTCCAATGCCAATGAGTAGAGTGGGTTGGAAAAATCGGGCTAACCACACAATGAACAGATGTATTCAGTCTCTAGTAAGATTTCCATGCACACTGAATCCTTATTAGCAGAACTGCAATGGATTTGCCAGTACTCTGAAGATTAATTTCACTCGAGTCCACATTTTATTAATTATTAATTGATTGATAACATTCATGCCAAACTTGTCAAATGAAATTCTCCCTCAAAACAGACAAGGAGAGATCTCTGAACAGACCTCTTTATAGTCCTCTGGGAATGTATTCCTCCTCTGAGTTAATGAGGGTACCAAGAAGAAGGTGAGGGAAGCAAGCTCAGTGCAGTCTGCAGCTGAAGGTGCCAAGCTGAGTCGATTTGGAAACCAAATGCATTTGTTAATTCCCAAAGTGATTTTAAGAGCAGAATCTTGGAAGGACTGCCAAATAAAATTAATCCTTTAAAATGATAATGCAAATTTTTAAATCACAATGGAGAAAGCTGTAAGTTTAAAGAGAACATTTTAATATTACATGTGTCTTAACTTGAAGCTCACCAGGTCACCTATCGATGCTCCCATCATTTCTTACAGTTATAGGCTCAGATCAGGGAGTATATGTGTCAGAGGGGTGGATAGGGACAGGGACAGGAAGAGGAATAGGGAGAGACAGAAAGAGAAGAAGGATGGAGTTGGAAGAAAACGAAGAGAAGGGAGATTGAAAGAATCCATAACTAATATTCTAAAATTATAAAGGAAATTCTTATCTTTGTGTGTATGTGTGTACTCATGAATCAGTATGTAATCTTATAATGTTTCATCAAAAGATTAATTCTAGAAGAGTAGACAGAGCAAGGTGTTCAAATAGTAACCTCCAGCGATCGTCACTCCACACAAACAACAAATTCAACAACTACATACACAAAGAAGCACCTTCAGAAGAACCAAAAGTCAGGTGAGTGATCATACTACCTAGTTTTAACATTATATCATGGAAAGAGGCACTGAAGAGGGCAGAAAAGACCTGCACCACCTTCGCCTGCACCACCCCTGCCCCGTGCCCCAGCGGTGCCGCATCAGCACACTGAGTGGAGACAGAATCTGTGTGCCCAGGGGAAGGAGAGTGAAGTGATTGTGGGGCTTTACACTGAAACTCATGGCCACCCTTGCACAGGGGAATACAGCACAGGACAGAGTTCTGCTGGTGTCCATGGAGGAAACATTTAAAGCAACCGGGCCAGAGGGAAATCCTCCACCCCGAAACCCAAGTTGCAGCTAGCCCCACAGACCACTGATAAAAGCAACCTGGGGCCTGAACCAAATTCATAAGGCAGGCAGACCACAAAGGCTGCAGTCCCTGGGCATTTCCTGGGGCTTGGCTGGCTCAGATCCAATGGACTTATGGTGCATATGACCTGGTGAGTCACCAGCAGCTGTGGCCAAGCCAGTGCCTGTGTCACCCCTCCCCCAACTATAGGCAGCGGTGCTCAGGGAGAGTATTCTTCCACTTGGGGAAAGGAAAGAGAAGAGCTCAAAGGACTTTGTTTTACAACTTGCATATCAGCTTAGCCACAGTAAAATAAAGTACAAAGCAGACTCCTGAAGCCCCTGAGTTGAAGCCCTAGTTCCTAGAAGGCATTTTTGGACCTACTTGGGCTGGAAAGAAACATGCTTCCCTTAAGGAAAGGACCCAGTCTTGGTAAGATTCACCACCTCCTGACAAAAGAGACCTTTGGCATTGAATAAACATCAGAGGTAGCCAGGAAATAATCACCACTGAGACTGGGCTGACTTCAGATATGACCTGGCACTGATGGCCACGAGGGAGTGCCCACATCACACATCACTCCTCCCTCAACTCCAGCAGCCCAGCACATAGAATGAGAGAAGAGAGTGAGAGAATTTGTCCAGTAATCCAGGGAATTCTCCTGTATTTTACCCAAGTCCACCATGGCAGTACCACCAGGAGTTTGCAAAAGTTACAGCATTATTGGGCTTGGGACACCTCCAGTGCTGATATGGATGCAGTGACCAAAGACTTTGATCACAACACTAAATTCCCTTTGAATATCTAGAAAGCATTCTCAAGAAGGACAGTTTAAACCGTGAAGATTAAAACAAATACCTAACTCTTCAAAATGCCCAGACACTGATGAACACCCATAAACAGAAAGAACATCCAGGAAGACATGACCTCACCAAATGAACTAAATAAAGGTAACAGTGACCAATGCTGGAGTGATGGAAATAGGTGACCTTTTGGACAAATAATTCAAAATAGCTGACCTGAACAAGCTCAATGAATATCAAGACAACACAGAGAAGGAATTAAGAAACCTATCAGAGAAATGTACCAAACGGATAGAAATAATAAAAAAAGGCAGAAATTCTAGAGCTAAAGGATTCAGTTGATAAATTAAGAAATGTATTAGAGTCTTTTGACAGCAGAATTGACCAAGCAGAAAAAGAATTAGTGAGCTTGGCCGGGTGCGGTGGCTCACGCCTGTAATCCTAGCTCTCTGGGATGCCGAGGCGGGTGGATTGTTTGAGCTCAGGAGTTCGAAAACAGCCTGAGCAAGAGCAAGACTCCGTCTCTACTAAAAATAGAAAGAAATTAATTGGACAACTAAAAATATATAGAAAAAATTAGCCGGGCATGGTGGCGCATGCCTGTAGTCCCAGCTACTCGTGAGGCTGAGGCAGGAGG
>CAUYSK010056048.1:0-47597 GCA_963575035.1 Avahi laniger
CACTCCTGGGCTCAAGTGATCCTTCTGCCTCAGCCTCCCGAGTAGCTGGAATTACAGGCATGCGCCACCATGCCTGGCTAATTTTTTCTATGTATTTTTAGTTGTCCGATTAATTTCTTTCTATTTTTAGTAGAGATGGGGGTCTCGCTCTTGCTCAGGCTGGTTTCGAACTCCTGAGCTCAAACAATCGGCCCGCCTCGGCCTCCCAGAGTGCTAGGATTACAGGAATGAGCCACCATACCTGGCCCAATACTTCTACTTTCTAAAACAGAATTAGAGACAAAAGAATTGAAATAAAGTTTATTTACTTTACTTATCAAAACAATTAAGGTATGCCTAGTGTTTGATAACTATGTCAATATTTCAGTTACAAGAATTTGCCTTTCCCAATGTGGTTTTCTCATATCATGAGAAACATTGACATATATGGGTGTAGGTTGCCAAATTTCAACAGGAAGAGGTCAAGGCAGGCCACTTTGTATTTCCATTTTTTTTTTATTTTTTAAAAAGAGGGGCAGTGAGGAGAAGGGTGCGATTTCATTTTTTTTTCCTTTTTTGAGAGAGTTTCACTCTGTCACCCTGGGTACAGTGCAATAGCATCGCCATAGCTCACTACAGCCTCGAACACCTGGGCTCAAATGACACTCCTGCCACAGCCCTCCAAGTACCTGGGACTATAAGTGCATGCCATGATGCCCAGCTAATTTTTCTATTTTTAGTAGAGACAGAGTCTCACTCTTACTGGTTTCAAACTCCTGAGCTCAAGCAATCCCCCTCACCTCAGCCTCCCAGAGTGCTAGGATTACAGGCATGAGCCACCAAGGCAGTCCACTTTGTAAACAAATTAAGCTGCTTCTTCGTTGATTGACAGACTTGCTGGGAAAGGACCTTCATTCCCCAACCCATGTTCCCCAACATCAGTAAACATTTTCTTAATTCAGGGAGCTAGTCAAATGCCTCAAATTTTCATTTCATTTACTATTTTTTTTTTTGAGACAGAGTCTTACTCTGCTGCCCGGGCTAGAGGGCGGTGGTGTCAGCCTAGCTCACAGCAACCTCAAACTCCTGGGCTCAAGCAATCCTCCTGCCTCAGCCTCCCAGGTAGCAGGGACTACAGGCATGCGCCACCCTGCCCGGCTAATTTTTTCTGTATATTTTTAGTTGTTTGGCCAATTTCTTTCTATTTTTAGTAGAGATGGGGCTCTCGCTCTTGCTCAGGCTGGTCTTGAACTCCTGAGCTCAAACGAACAGTCCGCCTCAGCCTCCCAGAGTGCTGGGATTACAGGCGTGAGCCACTGTGCTCGGACTCATTTACTATTTTGAATTAAGGCCTTGCAGCTTACTATTACAACACAAACAAAAACAAACACAAACATAAGGGGAGAATAATGCATTGTACTTTCATCACTGATGGATAGACCCAATTAGTTTACTGGATCAACCAAGGAAGGAGAAACCAGATTCTGAAAAGCCTGGAAAGTTGTGTTGTGGTTAAATAATCGAGAAAAATTCCCAAGAAGTAGGGGATAAAGAATGTTACAGTGGGTGCATAGGAAAAGCATTAAAGGAGAGAATTAATTTTCAAGAAACATTCATGAATGCCCTATTCAATTTTTATCAATTATCCTCAGGACCTAGCAGGAAATCTGGATGTCAGTGGATGCTAGATACCTATTTACTGACCATTCTTTTAGTATGTGCCAGGAATAAAACTACAATACATGGTAAAAAGTGACATGCATTACGAAGTGAAAGAAAGTGCTATGAGAACTCAGATGCTGGAGAGAATGAGGACCGGACACTGAAGCCAGGGCCCTTGCGAAGGCTATGTACCTTCTCAACACCGTTTACCTCCCTTCCCGGTCTCAATTTAGAAGCTGTGTTTTTAGATAGGTCTTTCCAATTACCCTGGCTAAAATCGGTTCTCCTCTTTCCATTTCCTCTTCCTCAGCCGCTAGTTTACTTTGTTCACAGCACTTAGCACAATCTGTAATTGTTTGCTTACTTACTTTTACGCCCTACCTTCTCTATTAACCTTCAGGATGGCAGAAACAAGTCTGCGTTGTTCGCTGGGGTGTGCCGGGCATAAAGTAAGTGCGCAATAGCTACTCGCTGAACGACTGGATCTAAAATACGGAGTCGAAAAGGGATACTGGTGTAGGGACAGAGAGAAGCTGGGTGTCCGGACATGAATTCCAGTCATAGCTCTTCCTCTGAAGAACAGGCCTTCTTTGCACTTCGCGATTCCCGGGAGGGATCCACGAGGGGCGGGACCTCTGTCGCCGGACCCAGAGGCGCTTCCCTTCGCGCCCTCCCCCCGCACCCCCGCCCAATCTAGACCGTAGCCCCTCGGCGACCCGCATCACTTCCGGGCCCCGAGAAGCCGGTGGGGGCGCACCGCACAGCCGCGCCAGCCCGGGGACCGAAGCCCGCCCACCGGGCTCCTCCTCCACTCGCGGGGCGTGGGGACCGTTAGCCGCCCGCAGCTCAGGGCAGTGCCGCCCCGCGCCCCGCCGCCCCGCCGCCCACCCGGCGCCCTCCGCGGCCCCGCCCCGCTCTCCCGCCGCGGTCACCCCATTCATCCCGCGGCCGCACCCACCAATCACCGCGCACCAACGGCGCCGCATCTGGCGATGGGGCGGGGCCTCGCCAGGCGCGCGCTCGCCCCCTCCCCGCCCCGAGAAGCTCGCGCCCGGGCCGGGTCATTCCCGGGCAGCGAGCGCACCGCGTCCCCGCGCTGACCCTGGGATGGGAGGGTAGCCGAGGCCTGGGGGAAGAATGGAAAGCGGCCTTAACTCCCGGTGGTCCCACGACCCTCGGATCCAGAGCCCAGATTGTCTGACTGGGAAGAAGTGCGTGGGGCGGCTAGAGGAAGGGATGAGGCAGCAAGAAAATGTGTCCCCCCTGGACAGCTCAGCTGCCTAAGTCTGGAGCTAGGGAAGGGCCTCTGGGGAGAAGCCTTAAATCATAACTCATCTTCCGCAGTCATCTTTTGTAATCTGTGAATTGGCCCTGAATTGTAGACTGGTAATTCTTGTCCGGGTTGCCCAAGAGTGAGGGTAAAGCAATAAAAGGCTATACCTGTTGTGATTAAAACTGTATTTGCTTTTTGTATTCTCATAAATTGTGTGATATTGAAAATGTTTCTCTTGGTATATTTCATAAATGGACTTTAAAAAAAAATATTTTAAAGATATATTCCATAAAGACTCATTCTTCAGTGAAGAAAAGGAAACCAAGTGGTTTTTCTGTTGATGTCAGAGGTCACTCTCTCCCCAACCCCTCCAAAACCTTTAAAGGCATAGAAAGTAGTTTGCTGATAACCACATTGCTAGATAGTTTCACTTCTCATTTAATCCTCTTAACAAGTCTAGAAATAGGTATATCACCAGTTTTAGCTGTTGAAACAGGCTCAAAGATTTATCTGGCCAAGGCCACAGTTTGTAAGTGACAAAGCGTGGGCCCTTTCCATACTTCTTTCCCTACATCATGAAATTTCAATCTGCAGTAAATGGAAGGTGAAAAGGAATCTAATGCTTTTGGAGCTCTTGGCTAAGGACGGTGCCTCTAGCCAAGTGCAAACACCGCTTAGAGACAGGTTGCGTTTCTTAGAAAACTTTAAGTACATAGTTTTCATGCCAGAATTATGAAAGGTGGGAGAGTTCTTTGAGGCTCTGAAATGCCAGGTCACATATGAGTTGATGCCTTTTGTAACCCTAGCCTGACCTAAAACAAAACCAAACCCATTTTTGTTAAGTAATGCCAGCAAGGGTGCTGGAGGGCTGCCCAGGTCTTGTACAGAGACTTCAGTCTACAGAGCAGTTGGGTTAAAGAGTTAGGTCACAGAATACATTTTTCGGGGGAAAGTAGTAAAGTATGATCAGACTTTTAACTCAATCTGGTTTAACAGATTAGCCAAGTAAACCTGCTCCATGCTCCATGCTGTGGGCACACAAAGATACATGAGAAACCTCTTCTGCCCACTGGAAGAGATTACATTTGGGGTAAGGTGCGTCAGTGAGTCAAGTTTATGAATAGCTAGTGAAGGAAGGCAGCACATAAAGTGACAATAGAAAAGTACAAGGCAAGAATTACGGTGGATGCAAGGAGCTTTGACAGAGCAATTGATCGAGGTAAAATTCAGAGCAAAGACAGGAAGCCCCTTTAGGCTCCAAGTTGAGGAGTGAGGGCTCTTCTACATCAAGCAGCTAGTGGCCTTTAAAAAGAAATGTCAATGTAACATCCTTAAACAGCCTTTATTAATATTCCCATCGTACGTGGTACAAAATCCCAAATCCTTACTCTGGTACAAAGACCTGCATGAGCTGGGTCCTGCTTACCTGCCTGGCCTCACGGGGCACCACTGTCTGCACTTGTGCCATACTGTTCATCTCCTTGTTTCTTGCTTGTGTAAGTTTTCCTCACTCCAGGTCTTTTACACATGCTGTCCTCTGGGCACTCTACCACTCTGCCCCCTTCTGTACTCCTTCCCCCAGCTCCTCTGCTCTTCCATCTTAGCTTCAAGTTGCTTCCCCTGAGCAGCTTCCCTTCTAAACAAGGTCCACTATTAAACTCTCATTAGATCCTTTACTTTCTCCCCCACACACTCATCAAAATTTGTAAGATACTGTTATTTGTGTGGTTACCAATGATCTCTTTTTTATCTGCCTGTCCTATCATCACATCCTTTTCCCCATAGGGCTTATAACCATTTGCAATATATATTTATTTGTGCAGTGATCTGTATTTATGTCTGCTGGCCCCACCTGTTTTGGGGCTCCATGCAGACATGGTTTTGTTTCTTATTATATCTCAGTGCTTAGCACGATCCTTGGCACATGGTCAGTGCTCAATAAATATCTGTCAAATTAATGTTCAGGATCAGCTGGTCTAGGACACACTTTGGGGAGTAGAGGGAAACAGGCTTAGCAAAGCAGAATAGGGCCAGATCGTGAGGGCCAGATGCAGGCATTTCTACCCAGTCAGTTAGACCTGCGCAGCTCACGCACAAGCCACTCATCTTATGTGTGGCTATTAAGCACTTGAAATGTAACTAGGGTGACCGAGAAACTGAATTTTAAATTTTATTTAATTTTAATTAATTTACATGTTCTGAAGAATGTTTGGAACAACTTGGGTATGTGAATCTACTTTTTTAACTATAAATGTTATGAAATCTAAATACAGATGAAGTATTTCTGGTGAAAATTTAGTGTCTAAATTGAGAAGTACTGTAAGTACACTGGATTTTGAACTGTTATACAAAAAAAAAAAAAAAGTAAAACAGGGCCAGGCGCAGTGGCTCACACCTGTAATCCTAGCACTCTGGGAGGCCGAGGCGGGTAGATTGCTCAAGGTCAGGAGTTCAAGATCAGCCTGATCAAGAGCAAGACCTCGTCTCTAATAAAAAATAGAAAGAAATGATCTGGACAACTAAAAATATATATATAGAGAAAAAATTAACCGGGCATGGTGGCACATGCCTGTAGTCCCAGCTACTCGGGAGGCTGAGGCAGAAGGATTGCTTGAGCCCAGGAGTTTGAGGTTGCTGTGAGCTAGGTTAATGCCACGGCACTCACTCTAGCCCGGGGAACAAAGCGAGACTCTGTCTCAAAAAAAAAAAAAAAAAAAAGTGAAACATTTCATTTTTTTCTATTGATTACATGTTGAAATGATAATATTCTGGATATGTTGGGTTAATTAGAATATATTTTTAGAGTTGATTTCACTTATTCTTTGTGTATACCCAAAAGAATTGAAGGTAGGGACTCAAACAAATGCATGCACACTAATGTTCACAGCAGCATTATCTATGGTAGCCCAAAGGTGGTAATACCCAAATATTCATCAATAGATGAATGGATAAACAAAATGAGGTATAAATATAAATGCAAAATGGAATGTTATTCAGCCTTGAAAAGGATTGAAGTTCAGATACATGCCACAACATGGAGGAATCTGGAAAACATTATGCTAAGTGAAATGTTTATGCCAGATGCAGAAGATCACATATTGTGTGATTCCACTTATATGAGGTACCCAGAAGAGGCAAATTCATAGAGACAGAAAGTATGGTGGTTACCAGGGAGCTGGAAGGAGAAGGAAATGGGGAGTTATTGCTTAATGGGTACAGAATATCTGTTTGGGGTGATGATAAAGTTCTGGAAATGGATTAGTGGTGATGGTTGCATAACATTGTGAATATACTTAATGCCACTGAACTATAAAAAATGGTTAAAATGGTAAATTTACATTTTATTACACTAAAAATTTTTTTAATTCATTCTATTTATTTTTGATTTTTAAAAATGTGGCTACTAGGAAAATTTAAATTACATATGTGGTTTGCTACCTTGGGCCTGGCAGGTGGCCAGAAGAAGGCTCATTCTGCTATGAATGAGGTGGTGACCTGAGAACACGCCATCAACATTCACAAGGGCATCTGTGGAGTGGGCTTCTAGAAACATGCCCCTCTGGCACTCAGAGGATCGGAAATTTGCCATGAGGGAGATGGGAACTCCAAATGAGAACGTTAATATAATACCAGGATCAACACAGCTGTTTGGGCTAAAGGAGTAAGGAATGTCCTATACTGTATCCATGTGCAGTTGTCTGAAAAAATGCAATGGGGATGAAGATTCACCAAATATACTCTATATGTTGGTTACCGTATACCTGTCATCACCTTAAAAAATCTACAGATTATCAAAGTTATCAAATCACAAAAATAAAAAAATAAAATATATTGATCTTTCATTATATTTCTTTTCTTTCCTTTTTTTTTTAAATTAAAGATGGGTCTCGCTATGTTGCCCAGTCTGGTCTTGAACTCCTGGCCTCAAATGATCCTCCTACCTCAGCCTCTGAGTAGCTGGGACTACTGGCATCAGTCACCACACCCAGCTTTCTCATGATATTTCTATCAGCAGCCCTGGGTAAGACAATTTGGAACCCTGGGGGAAGATGACAGTTTCTGTGATGAAGGTTTTCACTAATGTTTGTGGCACCAGGAAGGCTGCTTGTGAGGAGGGCAAGAGGGTAGCAGTTAATGATGAATTCAAGAATTTAGGATTTGGTAAAATAAGTTATGTATTAAAAGGCATATGAGGAAAAACTTGATCGGAGCAGGAAATGTACAGTAGGATTTAATCTGGGAGGGGCTTTCCTTGTGGCTGAAATAGAAACCTCCCAAAGATAGTGTTTTCTCCGCTGTAATGGGATAACTTGGCAATAAGCCCAGTGTGATGTTCCTTATCTGTTGTGGGATCAAATGAGTTAATACCTGTGAAAGGCTCTCTCATCTGAGCTGAGAGGCACAGGTAAGGTATCAGGTAAGGTTAACCACAGGTACGAGATTTCTTCAGTGTGTTCCTGGGGATGCTTCCCCTTCACTCTGGATTCTGCACAGAAACACTAGTTTGGGGTTTTTTTCCCCCCCGGTGACACATTTTATCTTTTATATAAAACTATTTGAAAGATTGTCTATTACGACTGCCTGTTACCTCAAAAGTAGAAACTCACTCTTGCAAAATTGCACCATCAAACCCTTTAAGGATGTTGCTCTTGGGCTGGGTACAGTGGCTCACTCCTATAATCCTAGCACTCTGGGAGGCAGAGGAGGGAGGATCTCTTGAGGTCAGGAGTTTGAGACCAGCCTGAACAAGAGCAAGACCCCCCTCTCTACTGAAAATAGAAAAAATTAGCCGGATGTACTGGCACATGTCTGCAGTGCCAGCTACTGGGGAGGCTGAGGCAGGAGGATTGCTTGAGCCCAGGAGTTCGAGGTTGCAGTGAGCTAAAATCATGCCACTGCAGTCTCACTCGGGTGACAGAGTGAGACTCTGTCTCAAAAAAAAAAAAAAAAGAAAAAAAGGAAAAGAAAAACAGTGTTGCTCATGTTGCTCTTGGAGAATGATTGTCTTTGTTGATTAACATTGTCTTGCTATTTGTGAGGTTTTCAACCACCCAGAAGCTGGACAAGTACCAACTCAAATCCAGGAATGTGCACTGTGTCCAGGAATGTATACAGGGTCCAGAAGGTGGCTGGACAACAACAGAGACAAATTTAACTTTTTAACTTAGTCTGGTGCTAAGGGATGCCAATGTGAGACACCTGATTGAAGACTGTTGCAGAGCTGATCTTGTCTCAGGGGTTTCAGCCACACTGGACATACGGCCCTGGCCCTAACACATCCTTACAGTTGTCCACACAGTTTAGGAAACAGTCCAGCTCTTCAGGCCTGCTCAGATTAAGAATGGCCAGGCTGGGCATGGTGGCTCATGCCTGTAATCCTAGCACTCTGGAAGGCTGAGGTGGGAGAATTGCTTGAGGTCAGAAGTTCAAGACCAGTCTGAGCAAGAGTGAGACCCCATCTCTACTAAATATAGAAAAAAAAATTAGCCAGGCATGGTGGCACACACCTGTAATCCCAGCTACTCAAGAGGCTAAGGCAGGAAATTCGCTTGAGCCCAGGAGTTTGAGGTTGCAGTGAGCTATGATCACACTACATCACTCTAGCCTAGGTGACGGAGTGAGACTGTCAAAAAAAAAAAAAAAAGTATGGCTGTTGCTGAACCTGGAACACCAGGTCCATCTTGGTCACAATGACTTACGCCTCTTCAGAATTAAAATTTCACTTAAGTTAGGCTGAAACTGGCTCTGACCCTGGGAAAATAGGGGTGAAAAACTCAAGTGCACCAGAGAAAATGAGAATGCGAGTTTAATACTCTATAAAATAATGCTGGAGTGTCCCTGCCCAGATGAAGTCAGGAACATAGAGCTGCTGAAAAGTTTGTATCCCGTAAGTTTTTATTTATCTCAATCTATCTATCTAGATATTTATATTTATTGCTATTTTTCAATTAGTTTAGTGTAGCTTAGTATTTTTTTTAAGAAAAGATCCCTTTGAAGCCTAAGATTATGTCCCAGACTGACCATTCTTTCTTTTTTTTTTTTTTCAAAGGATGGAATCTCACTGTTTCTCAGGCATGATCAAAGTTCACACGTCAGCCTTCTGAGTAGCTGGGACTACAGATTTGCACCATGGTGCCCATCTCTGGTCTGACCATTCTAATAGTTATCAAAAGCCAGTCCCTGCATCCATCTCTTCTCAGCATTTTTGCTGCTTTAGGATGGGAGAAGTATATTTTGAATACCATCTAAATTCCTGCATCCTATCCCTGGATGATTAAACAGTACCTTTGATGGTACTTTCCCTGTAGTTTCTACTGTGATGGCCTGATCATGGGCAGGACTTTTCATTATGTTTCTAGATATCACAAGTAATTGAGTCACTAAAGTAAGTTTCTTCTTTTTGTCAGCCTGAGAAGAAATCTATATCCCTGCTCGCCTATATCTAAGGCATTCCATGGCTATATTTGTTCTTGACAAAGTGGGAATTAGCGGTAGTTATCTGAAAAAAAGGACAGTCCACTTTAGCCTGAATCTCTTAGTAACAATTGGTTTAACTCAACCTGCTAATGATTCTGGCATTTGCCACTTCCCACTTTAATAAGAAACATGAGCATTGCATAGTTTCCCAGGGAAATGAATGAGGCATGGAGAAGAAGAACTCACTTTAATTGTCCAAGATTAACTATTAAGATTTGGCTCCAAACAGAAGACTATTACAAATCAGTGTTTTATAAGTTGGCAAACTTCTTGATTTATTTTTTTCATATCTGTGATGCCAGGGAATGCATTTCAGCTAAAGCTGCTAAGGGATTAAAAGATACCCAAACCTTTTAATCTAGCAACACCTATGTCAGATAGATGTCAACGTTTTTTCATCTTTTGGTTGGTTCTGGGAGAGTCACAATGGTATTATACGTGTGTGGGTATAATATCTGTACCCTAAATTGTCATGATGTGAACATTTCTGGTTTCTAAATTGATGGTAGCGGTTGCTGTAGTTGTTTGTTTGTTTGTTTTTAACAAGAGAGATTAATTATGGTTCTGTATTGTATCTTGTCCCCTTCCTTGTTTATTAACAAATCTAAGCTATTTTCCTAAAGCCACGTATTTATTCATTAACATTAATTAGAAGCCCTTATGGGAAGGGTAGAAACCACAACTATTGACTGCTTCTTTTTTTCTGAAGTGTACCTAAAATCCTAAATCCACCTATTCTTAGGTCTGAATAAATAGAGATTTTAAAAAGCATCTAAACAACATTATAGCCTATAGTCATCAAAACTAAAGGAGGATAATTCACACTCAATAGTCTACATTCGTAAATCAAACTGTTTTTAAAAAATTCCTATCCTGTACTTTTCTTGTTCACTTGACTATACATCTTTTACACAATTGTGCAATTTTGTTTCTGCTTTTTTAACTTAATACTAATTGTAACATTTTTCCATGTTGCTACAATATCTTTTTAAAAATGTCCGTTAAGTAATTGTACCATAGGCATTGCTTAAGCCATTGGTGCATGATGTAAATTTCTTGGCCTTGAACCAAACCTACTGAATCAAAAATACTAGGGGCTGGCCCAGCATGGTGGCTCACACCTGTAATCCTAGCACTCTGTGAGGCCAAGGCGGGAGGATCACTTGAAGTCAGGAGTTCAAGACCAGCCTGAGCAAGAGCAAGACCCCGTCTCTGCTAAAAAATATATATAAAAAAAATTTGCCAAGCAACTAAAAATAGAAAAAAAGAATTAGCAGGGCATGGTGGGGTACCTGTAGTCCCAGCTACTCGGGAGGCTGAGGCGGGAGGATCGCTTGAGCCCAGGAGTTTGAGGTTGTAGTGAGCTGTGATGATGCCACTGTGCTCTATCCCAGGTGACAGAGCTAGATGATGTCTCAAAAAAAGTTAAATTTAATTCAACTCAACACCTCTTCCCAGTGTCCCTACCACTTGCTAAGTGTTAGAAATTATAAAAAGATGAGTAAGAAATCCTCTCTTACATGGCTTTTAGCGCTATGAAAGAAGTAAATACAAACACGAGCAATAATAAAAGGTAAAATACTGTATGATATAAGAGACGTATAGGAGACATCAAGACCTGAAGAAGGAAAAGACTATAGTCTTTCGGGATAAGTGGTAATGGCTGGAACAGGATAGGCTATAAAAACAATTTTTTATATTTGTAGAACAATATTTTTTCAAAAAAATTTATTAAAATAATCAAATGCAGAAGCATGTAATAAAAGTTGACTGTGCACCCAAGTGTAGTGGATATATGACAAAAATCTCAGTGAATTTCTTCTCAGGGGATAGAACAAGATATGTCAGTGAAAATCCATGCCTATAAATAGCTAAGAAAAAGGGACTGGTAAAGATGGTTTGGGATGTTTCAACTTACTGCAGGACTATAATTAAAGACTTGAGCTGCGCATACTTTGGCGATCTCTCGATTCTACTCCTGAACGCTTTGAGTGAAAAACCACAGCCTAGGCTCTGGGTGGGCGGCTCAGTTCCCAGGCATCAAGGGTAACGACAGCTGCTTCTTTATGCACTGCAGTGAATCTCGTAAGCACCTGGACAAACTTCTTTTGAAACTCATGGATTTTTCAGTGCTACTCTCCTGAGTTTGTTTGATGAAAACACATAAGCATTTTCTTCCAAACCGTCAAGTAGTATGTGCTTCTAGTAAGCAATACATGATAGCTAGGTCATACAGCAAACCGGTTGGTGTCTAACTTCTTCGACATGCCTAAGTGTCTCTGAAGTTCATGCTTTGTCGAGTCCAGTATAGCATATTTTTTATTTTTCCTTAAAATATTCAACCATTGCCTTAAGGGAGGCAAAGACTTCAGCCTAAGAGTCAAGTATCACATCAACTTCTGCTTTTTCTGACCAGGAAAGTAAATTTCAATCCATGTGTCTTCTTCTCGTCTTCTCCTCATTCTTTTTTGTAGTTTCCCCTTTTCTTTGCATAATAAGTAGCTTCCTGTCTTCCAGCTGGGCAATATTTTTTCACATTTCTAGAATCAAAAGTTAGGCCAGCCGCGGTGGCTCATGTCAGTAACTTAGCACTTTGGAAGGCTGAGGCGAGAGGATCACTTGAAGCCAGGAGTGTGAGACCAGCCTGGGCAACATAGCAAGACACCTTTCTCTACATAAAATGGAAAAATTAGCCAGGCATGGTGGTGCACACCTGTAGTCCAAGCTACTTGGGAGGCTGAGGTGTGAGGATCTTTTCACTTGAACCCAGGAGTTTGAGGTTGCAGTGAGCTGTGATCTTGACACTACACTCCAACCTGGGCAATGGAATGAGATCCTATCTCAAAAAAAAAAAAGTTAGGAGTCCTGTCCATGATTCTATTTGCTTTTTCTCTTTGTTGTGAACAGTACACTTTGTTTTATTTTAATAACTGTGAGGCTTTATTTCATAATAGTGAGGATGGCTTCCAATGGCGCATTGATCATGGACTGCAGAGGGAGACGAATCAGGAGGTTCAGTTCTGTGTCCTCCTAGAAGAGTGGACGAGTCAGCATTTTCAATGTGAGCGGACATCCTGGCATCTCAGCCTCTGCCTCTGCCCCAACCCAGATGGAATACTAGAGGTGAACTCAGCTAGGAATTATAATCAGGTCCTCTTAACAGGGAGTGTTGATTTTAAGTATGCTTTTTTTTTTTGAGACAGAGTCTTGCTCTGTTGCCCATGCTTGAGTGCCGTGGCAGCAGCCTAGCTCACAGCAACCTCAAATTACTGAGCTCAAGCAATCCTCCTGCCTCAGCCTCCCGAATAGCTGGGACTACAGCATGCCACCATGCCCGGCTAATTTTTTCTATGTGTATATATTTTTAGTTGTCCAGATCATTTCTTTCTATTTTTAGCAGAGACGGGGTCTCGCTCTTGCTCAGGCTGGCCTCGAACTCCTGACCTCGAGTGATCCTTCCACCTCGGCCTCCCAGAGTGCTGGGATTACAAGCATGAGCCACCGCTCCTGGCCTTAAGAATGCTTTTAAATGTGCTCTGACTCCAGATATTTGTGTTGAGAGTTTGTTTAGTTTTTTAAAAATTCTATTTTTTATGTTTCTGTTTTATAAAAGTAATATAGATTAATTGTAGAAAATTTAAAAATACTAAAGCTTGAAGAAAATAACCCAAACTACCCATCATATCATGACTCACTGTTAAAGTTTTATTTTATCTGCATTTTTTCTTTTGTTATAAGAACACTATATATACATACGTCAGTTTTTATGCATATGTAAACATATATGTATTTGTAGTTTTTTACTTTAATTTTGCTTAGCAAATTTGGTGTCTTGAGCACCACATCATTTTATAATCAGGTTAGCGCTGGACTCACCTTTGTTACACACTTACACAAGAACCTTTGTGTCACGTCAGTGTGGAACCTTTAGCCACATTTCATAAATACCCAGCAGGGACAATTACACCGTTTTCCCAATTCTGATTAGATTATCCTAATGAGTATGTTTTCATTTTAACAGCCTAATGTATAAATTGCTTACTCTTATGCAAGATAGAATAGAATGTAGCAAGACTCGGTTCTAACAGGAAATGAGTTTTGTAAGACTTGAATCTGACTTGGAGCCATTGCATTAAACATACTCATACAATAGTCCATGCAGTCCCTAAAAATGATTTTCAGAGAATTTATTATCATTTGGTAAAACGCGCAGAATCTCCAGTTGCCGCAGCCATATTTATAAAAACTCACGACCGGATGGTCCACAGGGCTCGTGGTCGGCTGCAGTTACAGGTGGAGAATAGTACATTCGGGGAGTTGGACATCAGGAGAGAGAATCAGCCACCATCTCCTTCATATTTTTTGTTTTCTTAGAACTTTGTTCATGACCATTCAGTGAAGTCCAGACCGGGAACCTTGATTTTATGATATTGTTTCCAGAAACCATAACTAAGTGGGCACTAGGGTGTTCTTATCAGGGTCAGCTGGAAAGACAGAAATAACATTTCTGAGTTTCACCAATCTCAGTGGAATTCACTAAACAAAGTGGGTCAATAACTAAAGATAACTCCGAAAATTCAGAAATGACCCCATATTTGTCTCACTCCCTTAGAGAACAGCCTGGTTAGCAGAAACTGACTTACGATGCCAGCTACCGCCCTTGCCAAATTCATACCCATATCAATCGAATTGCCCATGGTAGGCATTCTGTACTTTCATAGTTAATCTAGGCAGAAATGTTTGTGTTTTAAATATTTTTTCTTGCTTTAGTCCCTTTCGTTTGGTGGTATAATCTTGGCTCCAAAGTATTTCAACTTCTGACAAAGGAAGATGCTATAGTAGAGCATAGTAAATATCGATATTTTTTAAATTTGTAAACTTTCTGAGCTAGAACACTCTATTCAAATTGTAACCCACTGCTCGAGATACAGTTAACCAAAGTGGGCCAGAGGATGAAGGCATAAGGTTTTGTTTTTTTTTTTGAGACAGAGTCTCTCTTAGTTGCCCAGGCTAGAGTGCCATGGTATCAGTCTAGCTCACAGCAACCTCAAACTCCTGGGCTCAAGCGATCCTCCTGCCTCAGCCTCTGAAGTAGCTGGGACTACAGGCACGCACCACCGCTTCCTGGCTAATTTTCTCTATTTTTAGTAGAGGTGGGGTCTGGCTCTTGTCTGGCTGGTCTCAAACTCCTGACCTCAAGTGATCCTCTCACCTCAGCCTCCCAGAGTGCTAAGATTACAGGCGTGAGTCACCGTGCCGGCCTGCGGGCATAAGTTTTTCAGTTTAGGAGCACCTAAAGTATATGGACTTCAGAGATCGTGACCTTAACTTTAGAAGGTTCTGAAAGAACAGTGGCAGTAACAGTCTGTTAATCAATAACAATAGCTAAATTGATTAACCATGTCCAACATACTGGGTACTATGTTAACCACTTCAATGAGTTATCTTATTTCATCTTCATCATAACCTTATAAGGTAGTTAAGAGTGATAATTCCCATTTGTAGAACACAGAGAGGTCGATGGTTTTTCCAAGATTATGGGTCCAGTAATGGCAGAGCCAAAACATGAACTCAGGTCTGCGAGACTGCAAACACATACTGTAAAGACATGTGCTCTTAGGCTTTAAACATTGTGCATTACTTCTTGGTGATTAGCCCTTATATCTGGGCAAATCAAAGGCTAGGGCCTAGCCGCTTGGCTATTTTACCATGCTCAGATTCACTGACATCCTCATAAAGCAACATAAGGCGAAGATTTAAAGTAGAGGCTGTGAGCCTTTTCCTGCTGTTATTCTTGTTTCTTTCTCAATTCAGGATTCTGTAGGCACAAAAATAAAAAATTGATATGTCTCTCAGTTGCAGGGAGTACATGTTTTTCTGGCCATTAAAATAATTTTAAAATACTATAGACAAGTTTTACTTATGCTTAATTTCTGAATAAAATATTAGCAAATAGAATAAAGGACTACTATATTAAATTTTAATGGGATTTGAAGTATTGGTAAATAGAATCCAGCAGCAACATTTCAACAGAGCAAGTTTTTTTGCAAAAATGAAAAAACAGTTTTGAAATGGGATTAGTGTTATATAATCAGCAATATGAATAAATTTAAAAAAAACTATTGTTGGCCAGGTGTGGTGGCTAATGCCTGTAATCCTAGCACTTTGAGAGGCCAAGGCAGGAGGATTGCTTGAGGCCAGGAGTTTGAGATCAGACTGAACAAGAATGAGACTCAGTCTCTACAAAAAATAGAAAAATTAGCTGGATGTGGTGGCGCCGTGGCACCTGCAGTCCAAGCTACTCTGGAGGATGAGGCAGGAGGATCGCTTGAGCCCCAAGAGTTTGAGGTTGCAGTGAGCTATGATGATGCCATGGCACTCTAGCCAGGGTGACAGAGTGAGACCCTGTATCAAAAAAAAAAAAAAAAAAGCCTATTATGATCATCCTAATAAATGGTAAAAAGATGTATTTGACAAAATTCAACATTTATTTTTGATAAAAGTTCTTACAGTAACATAGGAGCAGATTGATATTCTTCCCCTGACAAAATATGTATATTTCAAAGCAAATACTATCATATTTAATAATCATGCACAAGAACACTAATTTTCCCTTGAAAATTAATTGAAAAAGGCAAGGATGTATATCATTGCACCCTACAGTGAACACAGTTCTGAAATCAAAGCTATTAGATTCAGGGCTTAGATTCCTGGCACACAGAAACTCAACTATTTGATGAATGAATTAATGACAGACTGAAATAAGAGGTATAGATTTTGAAACAGAGGAGGCAAAATTATCATTATTTGCAGGTAATATAGTTTTATTCCAAGAGAATTAACTAAAAAATGACTAGAAATAATAGAAACATTCAGAACAGTGGCTAGGTTTGAAATTAATATATAAAAATATAAACTTAAAAAGTGTAATGAAGAATGATCCCTTTTGTCTAACCACAGAACTAACCACAATAATAAGAAACACATCTGGCCTATATGATGAAAACCTTAAATTCTGTCGGAGATGTTAAATTGTACATCCTCTGTCTTTTGTAATTGTCACAATACCAATTCTAAACGTACACAGTAACAAAATGCTAACAGGAAATTGTAAAACCACCCGATTGATTAAAAAGTTTGATAGTAGTCTATGATAACGAGGGATTTGGAAACAGTGCCTACTGTGGTGAAAGGTTAATTATGTGAAAATTTTAAAGAGCAGTTCGGCAGTACCTATCAAAGTACAATTGATCCCATATTTTCACTTTAAAAAATTTATCCTACAGATAATTCACAATGTGCAAAGTTAAATAGGTATATAACTACACATATGTATTCATAAGAGAAGGTATGTACGTACAAGGGTTTTTTAGCATTGATTTTTTACTGCTTAAATAATGACAACCAGTATTTATTGCGTTTCAATAAAAAAGAGGTATTAAAATCTGTTTTTGTTTGTGTGTTTGTTTTTTTGAGACAGGATCTTGCTCTGTTGTCCGGGCTAGAGTGCAGTGAGTGGTGTTATCCTAACTCACAACAACCTCAAACTCCTGGGCTCAAGCGATCCTCCTGCCTCAGCCTCCCCAGTAGCTGGGACTACAGGCATGCACCATCATGTCCAGCTAATCTTTTTCTGTTTTTTGTAGACATAGAGTCTTGCTATGTTGCTCAGGTGGTCTCCAACTCCTGGCCTCAAATGATCCTCCTGCCTCAGCCTCCCAGAGTTCTAGGACTA
Source organism: Avahi laniger (assembly GCA_963575035.1). Lineage (NCBI taxonomy): Eukaryota > Metazoa > Chordata > Mammalia > Primates > Indriidae > Avahi > Avahi laniger. The sequence goes on from CAUYSK010056048.1 coordinate 17,127, forward strand.
CAGGTGTGAGCCACCTTGCCTGGTCCTGAAGCAATCTGTTTAGATAAATTCTAGAATATCCAAACAAGAAAATTCTGTCTAGTGGTTGAAAAGGATTGAGGTATCTATATTCTGACATGGGAATGTAGGTAAATCTTTTTAAAATAAATTTTTAAAAACCAGATAACATAATGAAATATGTTATGATTTTAATTGTGGGAGAAAAAGATAATATATTAATATATGCTTGTAAATGTGTTAAAACATTCTCCAAATGTATAGAAAAACCCATTGAAAGACATTTTAAGCATGAAATGTCTGAGGAAAGAAACTAGTGGGTAAAGGTAGGGGAGATCTTTACTTTTTCCCTTATGCACATCTGTGTTGTTTGAATTTTTTTTAGGCACACATTATTTTAAAATGAAAATAAAAAGTAAAATGAAAAACATAAGATAGAAATGGTTAAAAATATTTTTAAAAATGTAGGGAGGAAAATAAAATTCATCTGTGATTCCACCAACTAGCAACAACCACTGTTAATATTTTATGATGTTCTCCAAAGAAGACACACAAATGGCCAAAGACTATATGAAAAGATTATCAACGTCGATAATCATCAGGGAAATGCAAATCAAAAAAAGAATGAGATACTGCTTACCATTTGTTAGGGCGACTTGTCTAAAAACAGAAGATAACAAGTGTTGGTGAGGTTGTGGAGAAACTGGAACTCCTGTGCTCTAGTGCCGCGATAAAAAAAGGTGCAGCTACTGTGGAAAAGAATATGGAGGTTTGTTTGTGGAAAAACCAACCCAAATTATGTTTTTCCTCTGTTCCCACACCACACCCATCAATCACCAAGCATGCAATCAGTTCTGCCATGGACAGCCAAGCGTCCTCCAATTCAACTCTGATGCTATCTACCTGGAAATAGCATCAGATCATGTAGGTTGAGGGCTCAGTTCTGCAAGATTGCCCCTCTCCCTTCAGACACCAGCCCCAAGTCCAGGCCTCCAGAACTTCTAATTGACCAGCTTCAAGTTGAGGATCCCATAACCCCCTCTTTGGGCTGGATTAATTTGCTGCAGCAGCTCACAGAACTCAGGGAAACACGTACTTACATACACTGGTTTATTATAAAGGACATTACAAAGAATTCAGATAAAGAGATGCATAGGGCGAGGTATGAGGAAAGGTGTGCAGAGCTTCCATGCTCTCCCTTGGTGTGCAACCCTCTGGGAGCCTCCACACATTCAGCTATCTGGAAGCTCTCCGAATCCAGTCCTCTTAGGCCTTTAATGGAGACTTCCTTGGATAGGCATGACTGAAGCATGGTCAACCGTGTAGAAATGTGATCGGACAAAAGGGCATGCTCTGATATCAATAGACTGCGTGGGGAAACCCCGCAAGGCCTGCCTTTTCATATTCTTTTTGGCCTCTGTGTGCAGCATTTCTGCCTCCAGGGTATGGTACGGAACCCCGTCTTATGACCCACAATCAGAAATGCAGGGGAAGGTTGGAGTCCTGCCTTGAGCAGGTAGAAAGGAGGGCAGAAGATCAGAGAGAGAGATTCTGTTTTCTGAGGCCTGCTCCTGAGGCCTTAATTGCCCCAACATTTTAACAAGGCCTGTGAGAGTTATGAGCCAGGAAGCAGGGATGAAAACATATATATATATATATAAAAATCATAATGTCACAGTGTTCTTCAAAAAGTTAAAAATAGAATTACCATTTGATCCAGCAATTCCACTTCTGGGTATATATCCAAAAGATTTGAAATAAGGAGCCCGAAAGATGTTTTCCCTCCAATATTCATTGCAGCATTATTCACAATAGCCAAGACATGGAAATATACAAATTTTCATCAACAGATGAATGGATAAAGAAAATGTGGCATATACATACAATGAAATATTGTTCAGCCTTAAAAAAAGAGGGAAATATTGCCACTTGTGACAACAGGGATCGACCCAGAAGACGTTATGCTAAGTGAAATAAGCCAGACACAGAAGGACACAAATACTGCATAATTCCTCTTATTAAGGCATCTGAAATATTCAGACCTAGAGAAATAGGCAACAGAATGGCAGTCACCAGGGGATAGGGAACAAGGATATGCGGAGTTGTTGTTCACCGTGTATAAAGTTATAGTTATACGAGATGAGTAAGTTCTGGAGATATGCTGGACAACAGCACCTGCAGTTAACAAACAATACAGTGTGTGCAGTTAAAAATTTGTTAAGAGGGTAGATCTTACGTTAAGTGTTCTTAACACATACATGCAAACCCACACACACGTGCACACACACATATAACAAACAAAAAACAAAACCCAAAAAACACAAAGGAGCACAGGGAAATTTTGGAGACGATGGGTATATTTATTACCTAGATTACGATAGTGGTAACATGAGTATACACATGTGTCCAAACTCACCAAATTGTAGACTTTAATTATGTTCAGTTTTATTTATTTATTTATTAGAGACAGGATCTCACTCTGTCACTCAGGCTACAGTGCAGTGGCACGATCATAGCTCACTGTAAACTCAGACTCCTGGGTTCAAGCCATCCTCCTGCCTCAGCCTCCCAAGTAGCTGGGACTACAGGTGTACACCACCATGCTCGGATAACTATGTTCAGTTTTTTGTATAACTACTATACTTCAATAAAATTAGAACAAAAGAGAGTGCTTAAAACATCTTTTGTGATGTTTCTTCTAGTATACTTCCTATGCACACAAGTACATAATTATAATTTTAATGTAAATGATATTATACACATGTATAGTTTAGTCTGTCACTCAATATTTTATTGAGTCAGCATTTCCCAGGTTAAAATATACTCTCTAAAATACCATTTCTGCTGACTATATAACATTCTATTTTGTGGCTATACCAAATTTGTTTACCCATTCATTTATTTCTTTATGTTCTTAAGCTCTTTTCCTTTATCGGTTAAACAATCAAGCATACCTGTCCTTGGCAAAACGCTGGGCTCTAACTACACTGCAGTGTCTTCCTCCCAAGACAACGATGTGGATGGCCTTAGGGACTGCCTGGCAGGTGGCTCTTCCTGCCATGTCTGTATCTTCTCAGTGAGGCCTTCCCTGATGGCCATTTCTATCATAACGTAGCATCGCCCCTCAGCACTCCTGCTCTTTCCCCAGCTTTACATCATCATTTCTGTTGTTGTTAGTAGAAGCAGCGGTGGTGCAGTATTTGGTTCCTAGCTCTGTCCTACCAGACCATGCCGTCTACGTCTTCGTCTGCTGTCTGTCTCCCCACCTAGGTTGTAAGCCCCACGATGGTGGAGCCATCGTGTGATTCTGTTCTCTATTGTATCCCCTGTGCCTAGATCTGTGTTGAGCACGTGGTAGATTGCCAATACATAGGAGTATACAGGAAGGAGGATCTTCATTGCTTCCGTTCCTCTTTCCTGTGAAAAAAAGGTAATTACTATTCAATTCCTAAGCAGAAATACTGCTAAGCAGCCCTTGTAAAATCAGTGTGAAATATTTCTTGGGCCGCTGCTGTTTGCTCTTAGAATTACCAAATGTTAGACCTAGATATGGGACCCATTAGGGGATCTAATCCATCCTTTCACAGATGACAGGACAATTTAGACTCATCATAATAGTGATGGCTGGAGATGGCACGGTAGGGAGGAATGAAAGTATTTTATTTACTATTTTATTTTATTTTATTTTAGTTGATCAGTTGGGGGAGGACTGGTTGGTTTGATCCACCTGAGGTCACTGAGCTCTCTAACCACTGTTCCCGGGCTCATCTAGCTGAGCATCCAGGGACAGCCGTCAAGGCCAGAGCATCCATCCACTGTCGACACCTGTGCAGCCTGACTTGGGAGGTGAGAAGTACAGAAAGCCTGCACTAGACAGTCTACTCTCTCTAGGAAACAACCATCCAAAAAAGGAAAATGGACACACATGGAAAGCTTCAACAGAAGGAATACAGAGTTAATCATTAGTGAACATGTTGGTATTCTGTGAATACCAACTACTCTGTGAATAGTTCCGAAATAGCTGGGACAATCCACAACAGGCCTGAATGTTTCAAGTTAACTTACAAATGTCTGTGAATTAACTCAGTTATTATTCTTCTGACATAAACAACGCAGAATGGAGAGGGCGGCAGGTACACATGTCAGTACCAACAGTAAACTTCTGGAATCCTCTACTACAGGGACCAGGGCACCTTTCCTATACTTTTTTTTTGTTGGGGAGAGGTTGACAAATCATCATGGATAAACCTCTAAGTTTATCCATTTAGTTCAGTTTATATTTTTTATTTTTTAATAGTATTTATTTCAATTTTTGAAGTTTTGTTTTGTTTTGTTTTTTTGAGACAAAGTCTTGCTCTGTTGCCCAGGCTAGAGTGTCATGGCATCAGCCTAACTCACAGCAACCTCAAACTCCTGGGCTCAAGCGATCCTCCTGCCTCAGCCTCCTGAGTAGCTGGGACTGCAGGCACGCGCCACCATGCCCGGCTAATTTTTTTCTATTTTAGCAGAGACAGGGTCTAGCTCTTGCTCAGGCTGGTCTCGAACTCCTGACCTCAAGTGATTCTCCTTCCTTGGCCTCCCAGAGTGCTAACATTACAGGTGTGAGCCACCTCTCCAGGCCCATTTACTTCAGTTTAAATAACTATTTATCAAGTACTCAACTCAAAGACAGCAAACATCATTCACTTCAAAATACAAAAAAGTTTCCCCAGGGAAAAGATTGAGCAAATGGCCTTCTCCAGCTGCCCGCTAGCCTGGACCAGCCAAGCGCCCACAGCCACACAAGGCCCACCAGCCTTGCAATCTCGAATCCAGAGCAAGAAAATCATCTGAAGACGTGCGTGCCCTCACCCTCATGGCTTTCAGAAATGCCACAGTCTACTTGCCATTTCCTTTTTTCAGCTTAATCTTAAAAAAAAAAAAAAGACCAAAAACCTAGCACTGAATTTATGTGCCAGCTCTCACTCACTGCCTGCCCAAGCTCAGCAACGTCCTCAGCACATGATGGGACCAGATTTCACCGCAGTGATGGTGGTGATGCCACAGCAATTGAAGGTCAAAGCAGAAACCAAGCCAAACATCTGGGAAACATCCACCTCCCTAAGAGCAGCCCTTTTATTCTGATGTGAGAAGGAGGTGGCAGAGGGAGCCAGCAGCAGTTTAAAAAAGGCCTCCCATTCCATTACCCAATTTTGTCATCATCCTCCATAAAATCATGCGAAGATGACCTGACATCAGGAAGCAGAGGAGTAGCTAAAGAAAACTCCCAAAATGCCAGCCGTCGGTGGAAATCCCCGTGCTCAGAGTACTGCAGGGCCAGCCTCACAAGAGAGCCAGAGCAACCACAGTCCAAAGCAGCTTCGAAATGCACAGTCAAGGCCGGGCGTGTAATCCTAGCACTCTGGGAGGCCTAGACGGGAGTTGAACAAAAGTATTTAACTCCTCAAAAAGTTTACAATCTTGATGGAAAGAGAGGATTAAGACACATGAGAAAATGGTAAACAGTTTGAGGCAATGTATCTTCATGTGTTCATTGTGTAATTCCATTTCTACCTTCAAGGATCTTATAGTCTTAAAAAAGACTATTTAAACAAATGACATGTTGACAGCGTTAAATAAAGACAAAAGCAATAATAACAGTAACAGAGAGAGAATTGCAAAGCCAAGGGTCTGGGGAGCAGACTGGAGGGAAGATTTATTTTGTCATAGAAGGAGGGACACGTAGGCTGGTGTTGAGGAGTCTCTAAGAGTGCTGATCAGAGGTTGGGATGTGAGGATGAAGGCATTACAAGCAGAGAGAAGTCTATAAGTAAAGGCGTGGAGAAATGAACATGCTTGTCACATTTAAAAAATGGCGACTATCTTGCACCTACAAGGAAGGGTGAGGAGGGCTGGCCAGAGAGGGAAGGAGGTGTTGGGGCCAGATTGTAACTCTGAGCTGGGGGTTTGGACTTTATCAGTGAAAGTCATCAGATCTGTGGTTTAGATGATTCCGATAGCAGGGCGAACTACATACTGGGATAGGGTGGGGAAGAGAGCTAGGAACAGTGAACCAGTTAGGAAACCTCTGCAAGTGATGGTTACAGTGCGAGCTAATGAAGATCTGAATTAGAGCAGCCTCCTGGAAGTGAAGACGATTGTAAAGATACTTCAGAAGTAAACTAATTGGAAGGGCCCAGGGACTTACAAAAGTGTTAGAAATGTTTATAAGTGAGATAAGTACTGACTACGCAGTCAGGGTGGGAGGATCTCTAGGTTTTCAGGTTGTGGTTTTAACCAAGCAAACTTGGGGAAGAGCAAGCACGTGAAACCATAACAAAAAATTCTGAAAAGTAAAAGAAAACAAAGTGAATTCCTGCCTCCACCCCAATCCCCAAAGTAACTCGATCCTTTGTGTTCTGAGAGTCCCAGTATAAAAGCTGCACGTTGAAACGCCCAGCTCTGCCCAGTCAGTTTCTGAACTCCTCCCTTGTCCTCACACCCTGGCTTCCTTCTCGGGAGGAAGGGTCTGCATCTGAATCAGAAAAGCCTTTCTGGGCCAGGTGCGGTGGCTCACGCCTGTAATCCTAGCACTCTGGGAGGCCGAGGCGGGCGGATTGTTTGAGCTCAGGAGTTCGAAACCAGCCTGAGCAAGACCCCGTCTCTACTAAAAATAGAAAGAAATTAATGGGACAACTAAAAAAATATATATATAAAAATTAGCTGCGGGCATGGTGGCACATGCCTGTAGTCCCAGCTACTCGGGAGGCTGAGGCTGAGGCAGAAGGATCACTTGAGCCCAGGAGTTTGAGGTTGCTGTGAGCTAGGATGACGCCACGGCGCTCACTCTAGCCCGGGACCACAGAGTGAGACTCTGTCTCAAAAAAAAAAAAAAGAAAAGCCGTTCTGGGTTTGCACACAATCGCCCTGTGGACCGGGCAGAGCCTTTCCATGCTGTGTTGGGAAAGAGGCCGCTGCAGCGCGAGATGGCCATCCTTACAGGATGCTCCGCCGTTCCTCTGGGTCACAGCCGTTCTCACGGCCTGGGTTGGCTTCCACTACTCCCGCTTTCCTTCACGGCCCTCACCCTTGCATTCTCACGGCATTCGACATTCGTCCGTTGCTCAACCCATGCCCTGAAAACCCTCGGCTTCCATCCCTGATAAGGCTGTGACTGGTTGGATGTGACCTTTTGCTCCTTTCTAAACGATAAATGCCTTCTTGTTGTTTTCTCAGAATTTCTCATTTCCAAAAGATTTTCTTGATCAAATTCTACCATCCTGCTACAAAGTCTCTGACATACTTCCCGCCAGCATGCTACAGGAGCTGTGTTTGTATTTATTTTATGTGTGCCCTGTCTCTGTTATTTGACTGTGAGCCTCACAGGCTTTGCTCTGCTCAATCCCTTTTTGGTAATAGCTAAATAGTATCAAAGACAAACACAGCTGGGCACTAGTTAATGTGGTAAGACAGATTTCAGTCAGGATGTACTATTGCAATAGAGAAAACAGTTCAGCGTGAACTGAACTCAACTTCCATTTGCACAGAGAGGACTGGGTATCTTAAAGGGAGAATAAGGAAATAGGAAGAGGGTGAGCGGGGGCTCAGGAGAGCGAGGGAAGTAAAAAATTACAAAAAGCAGGAAAGGGGGGGTGTCCATGTGCAGTCCATCTGTGTTTCTAACCGGTGCTTGTGGAAGTTAGGCTTCCACCCTCCTGCAGAGACCGGGAGGCAGAAGCCCTGTCTTCAGGCATTGGCTAGAACAAACAGTAAATTCTTTGGAAGTCTTGAGTTTTCTCAGCCACGCACTTTAAGGAGAGCTGGGGTCATCCTAGGGAGCTTGCCTTGAGCTGTCAGAAATTGTGTTAGTGTTTGTTCACGTCTTTACAGGTCAAGTTTGGGCCCTACTCAAGAAGAGGGCTCAGGGAGCCTGGCTCAATTTGGGCAAGAAGAGGATAGGATCTTTGTCAAGAGGGTATGAAAATCAGGAACAAGTGGGCAAATGTCCGCTGTGATCTCAATAGAAGAGAGAAGAGGAGGAACATTATAGGGAAGTAAGATAAGGGATATTTTTAATTACACTGCCCACTATAAAGACTGCTAAATTCTAGCCATCAAAAACTAAGTGTCAAATGTACTCACTATCAAGTTAGTACTAACAGATGAGCACACATGTGCACAGAGGGGAAGTAAAACTCAGTGGAAATCAAGCAGGGGGAGCAGGGAGGAGGGGATGGGTGAAAACCTACCTAACAGGTACAATGAACATGACTTAGGTGACGGGCACACTTAAAGCCGCGACTCAAGCATTACAAAAGCGATCCATTGTAACCAAAAACGTTTGTACCCCCATAATATTTTGAAATAAAAAAACCAAAATTGTATCATATCATATGCAACTTGATATTTTTCCTTAAAAAAAAAAGCAACGAAGTGTATTGTCCATACTCTGTGCTGCTAAAATCTAAATATTTAATAAGAAAACTATTTATAAATATCTGGTCTCTCAGGACAAACAAAAATTAATGTTGTAAGTTGGAGTTTAGTTTAAATATCTTGCACGTTATTAACTAGTTCCTACTGAAGCATAGAAATAGTGATGCAGGTTATCTTGTTATTTAAGACATTGCTTCCCCAGAACTACAGGCAGCACTTTATTTCAAATATCTAGCTTCATCATTTAAAAATAGTTAAATATTAGTCCCATTCGCCATTATTATTTGCATTTTGCAAATGTACAATGTTCCCTCTTTATTTTATGTCTTTTTCTATTTGAAATTAGTAATTTTTTACTTTCTTTTCTATTCTCGTCTGCTGTGGATTATGACCAGTGACATAGTGACCATCTTTTCTCATTATGACGTTCGTGATAACTCCCTCCATGCTCCTAAAGCCTAAAAGACAAGGTGGATATGTATGGGAATGACTTCAAAGCTTAACGTACTCTTTTTTTTTTTTTTTTTGAGGCAGAGTCTCACCGTGTTGCCGGGGCTAGAGTGCCGTGGCGTCAGCCTAGCTCACAGCAACCTCAAACTCCTGGCCTCAAGCAATCCTTCTGCCTCAGCCTCCCCAGTAGCTGGGACTACAGGCATGCGCCACCATGCCCGGCTAATTTTTTCTATATATTTTTAGTTGCCTGATTAATTGGAATTGCTGAATCATAGGATATATGTATGTTTAATTCTGTAAGAAACTGCCAAATGGTTTTCCAGAATGGTTATACCATATTATGTTCCCATCAGCAATGATGAAAGTTCTGTTTGATTCATATCCTTTCTAACATTTGGTGTTTCCGATCTTTTAAATTTTAACCATTCTAGTGAGTTTGTAATGACATCTTACTGTAGTTTTAATTTGCATTTCCCTAACAACTAATGATCTTGAGCACCTTTTCCTGCACTTATTGGACATTCATATATTTTCTTTTGTGAGTGTCCATTCAAGTCTTTTGACCATTTAAAAAACTGGGCTATCTTTTTATTATTGCATCATAGAAGTTCTTTATTTATTCTGATTAAAATTCCTTTGTCAGATTTATATGTTGTAAATTCTTAAATAGTTTCTCTTGGACTTTGGCTTGTCTTTTAATTTTTTTTTTTTTTAAGTGACAGAGTCTTGCTATGTTGCCCACTGGTCTAGAATTCTTGGGCTCAAGTGATCCTCCTCCCTCAGCTTCTTGAATAACTAGGATTACGGGCACATGTCACCATGCTCAGCTTGTTTATTAATCTTAATGGTGTTTTTGATGAGCAAGAGTTTTTAATTGTGATGAAGTCCCAACCTATTATTTCCCTTTATGATTAATACTCCCCCGTGTCCTCTCTAAAAAAATCCATTGCCTACCCAAGGTTGTAAAAATATTCTTTGACATTTTCTTCTAGAAGCTTTACAGTTTTAGCTCTTATATTTGTGTTTAGGATACCTCCTGCATTAACTTTTGCATGTGGTTTGAGACAGAGGTTAAGTGTTCCCACTTCCCAATTTGGATATATATTTATTTCAGCACTATATATTGAAAAGATTTTCCTTTTCTTTTCTCCTTTGAGTCTTAGAATCATTTCACTGTAGCATATGTGTAGTTATATATCTAGACTCTGTTCTGTCCTATTGAGCTTGTTGTCTATTTTTTTGCCAATACTACACTGTCATAATTGCTATAGCTTTATGGTAAGTTATAAAATCAGGTAATGTAATTCCTTTAACTTTATTTTTTCAAGATTTTATTGGCTATTCTAGGTTCTTTGCATTTCTATGTAACTTTTAGACTTGGTTTATCAACATCTACAAAAAAATCATGCAGTTTTTTCTGATAGACTTAAAAATAACAATTCACTCTCCTTTAAAGGAAATATTTAAAGACTTCTATATTAAGCTGTTCTTGATTTTAACTTCCAAGATCAAAGAACTGTGACTTAACTCCAGTTTTTGCTCAGATGTGAAATTTAATCCTTTCTGTGGTTTCAGAGGAAAAGTAGGAGGAAGGGAAAACAGATGGGGAAAAGATTGCAGAAGTGCAGAATGAAGCAGCTGATAGGAGCCAGAATTTTTGGGGGGGGATGAGAGTGTGTTGGAGTTCTACCTCCAAGCTCCTGCTTTCTCAACAAATATGTTAAAATGACATATAGGTAGTCTTAACAGGGAGCCATTGGTCTCACTACACAAGCATACCAATAATACACAAAAATAAGAAAATCATTGAAAACATTTTAATGTATCAATACCCCTCTCTGATCCAGTTTAAAAGATAGTATAGACAGTGTTGGAAGTTGGTTTACAAACCATAGAAAAGGGATCATTTTTGAATAAAATTTGGAAATACCCATTTACGTCTTTAAACTTGTTATTGCTCCCTTGACACCTATTACGTACTTCCAGAATGTTTATGTTTCACATTAGTACCATAATTGCTTTTTAAAGGGAAATGAAATCTTACAGGCAAATTGGAACAAATATTTCTCCCACCTCAATAATTCTCTTTAATCTAAGAACAGGCTTTGATACTTGCAGATAATCACAATTTTATATCCTAAAACTAAAACACACTTTAGCCATTGTATCTTCCATTGTGTGAGGCAGTCACTTCGCTTTTCTCTTAGCATAACAAAATATTTAATGTGAACCCAATGAAGATTGAGGTCAAGCGATTAAAGTTTGCCTTCTGTTACCAACACCATAACTTTGTTCTCATATTGAACCCATTCGCCACTTCAAATGGCTGTGGAATTAATTACACTTCCCGTATTTGATCAGTTCTTGTGCAAAATAATGGCTAAGTCTCTGTGAGTGAGACCCAGCAATACTATGGATTAACTAATGAAAGTCTATTTCTCTCTCACATATTCGACTCGAGGTTTAGGTCAACGGGATGGCTCTGTTCCACACAGTCATTTAGGGATCCATCCATCATCTTTCTATCTTCTTGCCCTGCCATTCCCAAGGCACTGTCCTCATTTGCACAGCTGAAGTTGGTGATGGACAATTCCATGTTCCAGCTTATGAAAAGAAGAAGAGGAAGCAAAGAGAAATGCTCACTAATTACCTTAAGGTCCAGTTCCAGACCTGACACACATCAGTTGTTAGCTACTCTAGCTGCAAGTGAGGCTGGGAAATGAAGTCTAGCTGGGCAGCTACATGCCACTTATAATTTATTATAATGGAAGAGGATGAAGACGGAGGTGAGTAAATAATTATCAGACTCTCACATATTTTTTAAGCTTCTTGAAATTTCAGCATAGATTTCAGTGGGCAATTTAGAAACTGCACTTTCAATTTACAGTAATCTTGAACATGGATAATGCAATTATGATATGTAGTATGAGTCTTTTTCAGGTAGTTCAGAAAAATTGTAGGCATTGTGGTCTAAAAATAGTTTTTTATCAAGAATTTTAAAATATGAACGTCAGAACAAGGATAATTTTTGAAATATTGATTAAGAAAGACCAACAAAAGGGAGAAAACAAAAAAAAGAAAAGAGCAAAAAAGACTTCCAGGCAGTTCATAGATTATACAGCAACAATTTTCAATAACATAGGTATCCTACATGATCAGTTAAGGCTTCCACAAATCCACCACAGTGAAGATGTCAGAGTCCAAAAGACCACTTAGTATTTGAAAGTTTATACCTATGTGTTTATATTGTTAAATGTGGCTGTGGATTTCAAAAGTCCTGTTTCCATTTATATCTTGTATAATTTCTCATTCATTCACTTTTTTTTTTTTTGAGAGAGAATCTCGCTCTGTTGCCTGGGCTAGAGCGCCATGATGTCAGCCTAGCTCAGCAACCTCAAACTCCTGGGCTCAAGCAATCCTTCTGCTTCAGCCTCTGAGTAGCTGGGACTACAGGCATGCGCCACCATGCCCATGCTCGGCTAATTTTTTCTATATATTTTTAGTTGTCTTGCTAATTTCTATTTTTTTTTTTTTTAGTAGAGATGGGGTCTCGCTTTGCTCAGGCTGGGGTTGAACTCCTGACTCCCAGTAATCCTCCCACCTTGGCCTCCCAGAGTGCTAGGATTACAGGCATGAGCCACTTCATCCGGCCTCATTCACCCACTCTTCATCCTTCTCTTTGACTTCTGTCATCATTGATATTATTCTTTAAATCATCTTTTTCCTCTTAGGAGTCTATTTTGGCTCTCTAATTTTTACCCTACAAACCATATTATTTTCTCCCATAGTAGACTGAAACTTCTGCAAGGGAAATAACCATGACCATGAGATCAGGCTCAATCTAGCAAGTAGCTGACAAATGATAGATTCTTAATAAATCCTTAATGAATAAAGAAATGAAAGACAAACAAAATCTAAAATATGCATTTCCCTTCCTATCTTATCTCTTAAAGTTCAAATCACATTTCATAAATTTTAATTTTTAAAAATTATTTTTCACCACTTTCTTTTCAGTTCATCATAAATTTTATCTGGGCTAGATTGGGATCAGAGATTATTTTATTTGAACCTAAGCAGACTTTAGTGTCTAGCAAAGTTCTACACAAAAGTGGGTATATATTTTTTTAATCTTATAATGCTGATTTAGAAATGGTAAATGATTCAAGATTATGTATAAGAATAGTTTGAGGGCATAATTTTAAGAGTAGAACAAGGCAGAGAGATGAATAATTATTTCTTAAATTCAGGATTCTTTAAGAACAGCTATCCAAGATAATATCTGTGAAGAATTGCCTTCCTTTGCAAATTCAAAGTACAGTTTCTACTGAATGCATACAGCTTTTGCACATTTGTAAAGGTGAGAAATCATAAGTCAAACCATTGTAAGTAAGGGACCATAGGTATTTTCTCCTTTAAAAAATACATATTTCTCCACTCATGTATTGATGGACACTTGGGTTGTTTCCACAGCTTTGCAATTGTGAATTGTGCTGCTATGAACATTCGAGTGCAGGTGTCTTTTTCATAGAGCGACTTTTACTCTTTTGGGTAGATGTCCAGTAACGGGATTGCTGGGTCAAATGGGGGTTCAAGAAAATGACAATTTCTTTTAAATCACCCCCAGCACTGTAATAATGAAGACTCATATATTTGCACACTTATTGCTTTGTGTAAAATATTATTGGTATTTTGGTATGTGATAATTTTATTTACCTCATCCAGTGCAGGCAGCTAAATGATTCTTAAAATTCTATAAGTTTACTGTGTGCTTAGCACATGTGCAAGGTACCACATGAGTTCACAAGAAGAAAAAAGTACAATCCCTGCCTACAGGGAAATCATTAGTTATTACAGAGCCTCAAAGAAAAAAATTAGGATATGAATGAATATCATAAAATACTCAGTAGTATAGACCAGGCAGTTAAAAAGTGGGGGAATCATTGAATAGTGTATGTATTAACTGTGCACCAGACTTCTCAGAGAATGTCACAGTCTATAAAAGAGACCCGCCCTGGGAAATGAGGCTGGGAGAAAACAGAGCAGCGAGGGAGGTTCAATCACTTCTTAGAGCGGGGATGGAAGATATTGGTTTGGCCTTGGCGCTTGGAGGCTACTCTGCCCTTGTTAAGCATAATCTCAGCAGGAGCAGTAGAACATCCCGGACAGGAAAGGAAAGTTCTCCTACCAGGTCAAGGCAGCACGTTCTGGAAGCCTGGCAAGGAAGGGGAAGAAAAAAGTGGGAAGTCTTGCATTACACATCACATCCATCCAAAATGTAACAAGCCTTCGCCAAGCACCTAATTGCCACCACATAGCTGGGGTAACTAAACTACAGTTCATGTTACAAGCAATTTTAAATTAACCAATAGGCAACATCGACTCCTCTATTTGCTAAATGTTTTTTCAAAACGGTACTCTACAAGTCATTCTTCAATTAATGTAATTGTTTTTCCAAAGAATTAAAAATACATGTGATGAAAACTCACTCTGGATGAGATAAACATAACAGAACCACTCTACTACTCTAACACATTCTCACGTTACAGCCTCTCAGTAAAATGATCCTGGTTTAATCAAAAGAAGATATGATTCAGCTTCTGCAAACTCTTAATGGCTGTGCCTCCTATACTCCTCCTCTCTGGATCCCCTACATCTGACATCTAGTCTACATTTCATCATTACACTGAGTAAAACATTTTCCAGACTAAATAACTCTCCAGTCTCATAGCAATTCTCCCACAAAGCCCTAGCACATGGAAAGCATTTTAAATCCACATGCTTAAGTATAAGATGATCATTTCTAGCCATTTTCTCTTTATTTCTATATTATGTTTAACACCAGCACCCATAAAGGCCTTCAGTGGCCCTCCAGTCAACAAGATTAAACAAATTATCCCTGCTCCTCATGGATGCGCACCAATGACATCAAATTCTGGGTGGACGTCCAAGCCAACAGCTGACTCAAACAGTTGATGTCATTCTGCCAGCTTGTTTTGGGTAGAGTTGAAAATGCAAATAGAACAACTCATTAAAACTCAAAAGTTCATTTTAGTTGTGCCTCTGATTTTACCACTGAGAAGTCATCATCCAAAGGAGAGAGACAATATGATTCACACTTCTTACCTGAATGAAAGAAAAATGAATCTAACAAGTTTTTTGGGTTTGTTTTTTGTTTTTTAATTTGTTCAATCTGTAGGCATGTTTGCATGCCTACACCTTAGCATGTTTGCTGGTTTTCAGGATGGTGTAACCCCCAGGAAAACATACAGAGCTGTTTGTTTGCACAGTCCACAATCTGGGGCAAGCGGGGCTGATCTGAACTCTGCCACCCGCCATGAGGCCATTTCTGAGATTCTGGAAGGGGTAAGGGTGGGGGTGCCCAGGGAGGTTGAGGAATATGCAGGTGTTGATGGGGAAGCAAATCCCAGGACTTGGATCCTGTAGTGTTACACTTGGATAAGTACATTTTTGGTATCATTATCATTATTTCAAATATCAATTGAGATTTTATGGATGCCAGAGATTTTTTTTAAAAAGCAGGCTTTGGCAAAGTGTTGTACCATATTCTACACACTAATTTTTTAACAAATAAGACATGCTATATTTTTCTGGTTATGAAAGTAATACACATTTACTGTGGAAAATTTGAAGAAAAAAAGGCTAATAGGTAAAAGAAATGATACCATCCGTAAGTTCTAATTTTGTTATACCTTCCTTCCAGTTTTTCCCCCTATAATTTTGAAATTACATTCTGTTTTTATTCTGCTTCTTTAGGCCAAATACAGGTTAAGCATCCCTAATCCAAAAATCTTAAATCCAAAATGCATCAAAATCTGTAACTTTTTGAGCACCAACATGAAGCCACAAGTGGAAAATTCCACACCTGATCTCATGTGATGGGTCATGGTCAAAATACAGTCAAAACTTTGTTTCGTGCACAAAATTATTTAAAATATTGTATAAAATTAACTTCAGACTATGTATATGTGTATAAGGTATATATGAAACACAAATGAATTTCACGTTTAGACTTGGGTCCCATCCCCAAGATATCTCATTATGTGCTGTTTATGCAAATAATCTGCAATCCAAAAAAATCTAAAATCCAAAACACATCTGGTCTCAAGCATTTTGGAAAAGGGACACTCAACCTAATCATATTGTATTGCCTAAATATAACAACATATAATAATATTATACTATCTAAAGGAATAACTTTTGGACATAATGAAACCTATATAAACAGCAGTAGTCTCTTTCCCAGAGTTCTAAATGTTATTTTAAAAAGGAGAAGATCATGGAAAATCACACTGTCGTGCTCCCCTGAAATCACACATATCTCACCTGTTTTATGTATTCGTAAACACTGCTCCATCCTTGGACATATATTAATAACAACTTCCAGGTTGCTCAATTTGTCTTCCAAGGGCTGGTCAACCAAAGGGTATAATTCATTCATTCAACAAATAATTTCTGAACACTTACTATGTTCCTGTACTAAGCACCGAGTATAAAGGGTCCATAAAACTACTCTAATGGGTCTAATTGATATTTATCAAAGGGATATTTGCAAGGTTTAAGTCATATTTTATATTTAATTAAACCAAACAGAGCCAGGTTTGAGACTGATCTGATGAACACTGGCCTCTCCAGTCCACCAATCTGACACCCACCTCAGTCAGGGTGGTGTAGCTCCCTGTTCCCTGAACTTGGGCTATGCACTCCCGCTTCTGTGTCCTGTTCATCATTTCCAAGACCCCTCCACTTTCCTTTCTACTGAGCCACATTCTATTCAGGAAGCTTTTCTGACAAGTATCTATGAGCCTCACTCTCAAACTATTGGGTCATCAACCACATAGAACATTCTTTAGGCAACCCTGACTGACCTGTTTCCAAGTGGGGTGGTGATAAGTATCTGGGACAGGCACCAAAGCCTCTTTTCCTTCATTTCCCACAGCTAAGGAACAGATGCATTGCATACTATTAATCACTTAACCATTCCTCTCAGGAACTTCACCTGAATCCATCTCTGAAAATATTTTTCAGGAAAAACATTCTACCCTCTCAATTGCTGCAGGCATATTTTTTTCCTATTCTGACTAATAACTTCAGTTGCTTTCCTGCAATGGATGACAGCTAAAGATAAAGCACTTTTTTTTTCTTTTTTTTTTGAGACAGAGTCTCACTCTGTCACCAAGGTTGGAGCGCAGTGACATCATCATAGCTCACTGCAGCATTGAACTCTTAGGCTCAAGTGATCCTCCTGCCTCAGCCTCCTGAAGAGCTGGCTCTACAGGTGTATGTCACCATGCCTGGCTAATTTAAAAAAAATTTTTTTAGAGACAGAGTCACACTATGTTGCCCACACTGGTCTTGAATTCCTGGACTCTAGTGGTCCTCCTGCCTCAGACTCCCAAAGTGCTGGGATTAGAAGCGTGAGCTACCACACGCAGCGAAAGCACTTTTGAAGTAGTAAAGTTTGATTCACTTTACTGGTAACTCCTCAAGAAAACATAACTACTATGGGCACAGAAGCTCCCTGGTTCACTTTACCACCTCTATGCTACACTCTATCAAGACCTGTGTCTGGGCTGGGCGTGGTGGCTCACGTCTATAATCCCAGCACTCTGGGAGGCCGAGGTGGGAGGATCACTTGAACTCAGGAGTTCGAGAGCAGCCTGAGCAAGAATGAGACCCCTTCTGTACTAAAAATACAAAAATTAGCCGGGAATCGTGGCACGGACACTTGTAGTCCCAGCTACTTGGGAGGCTAAGACAAGAGGATCACTTAAGCCCAGTAGTTTGAGGTTGCTGTGCACTAGGCTGACCACGGAACTCTATCTACTTAGGGCAACAGAGTGAGGCTCTATCTCAAAAAAAAAAAAAAAAGGCAGACTTGTGTCTGCCTCCATGCAAGGCACCCTGCTGAACACCTCATTTGTATAATCCGATTCAATCTTCATAGCAACTGTAGTGAGGTACATACAAGATTACGATTTCCAATTTAGGGATAAGAAAACTGAGGCTCACAGAGATTAAGTCATACAGTTAGCCACTGGCTGAAGTGGAAATTCAAATCTAGGCAGCTGCCCCCTATAGCAAGCCTTTTCCATGAGTTACCCCATCTACCCTGGCCAATAGTCTTCCTCAGTTGTTCTTCCTGTCCTGTGAGGCCGAGACCCGATTCTCACGTTTACATCAGGAACAGAATCATGGGAGGGACTTGGTAAAAATGCACTTGTTTGGGTGGAATCCAAGAGATTCCGACTCAGGAAGGGGGGGGAAGATCTGCATTTTTAACAGGAAGCTCTGCCACCACCACCACCAGGTGAGTCTTCAGACTACACGGAAAGATACCACACTGAGCACGAGAAGACCCTATGCACTGGGGGGAAGCTTGTGTAAAAGGGCATTAATTTCCTCATTACCCATGATCCATCAGGGCTTCAGAAAAATGGCAGGGAGTTATTGTTTAATGGGTACAGAGTTTCGGTGTGGGATGATGAGAAAGCTCGTGAGATAGACGGTGGTGACGGCCGCACAACAATGTGAATGTACTTAATGCCACTGAACTGTATACTTTAAAATGGCTAAAATGGTCAATTTTATGTTATATGTATTTTTCCACAATTTTAAAAATGGCAGGATGCTAACCTCTTAGCTGCCTTGGGGAAAGGTGTCTCTGACACCCACTTCCACTGACCTGGAAAGAGGTGCAGTTTCATCCTAAGGGACCCCTTGAGAAAGGGGCTCCTGAGAGACAAAAGGTGAAGCAGAATTGCCTGGGAAGCTGTGCGCCAGGCAGTCTCACCCTGGGATGGGGCAGCTTCCTCGACACCTGGCAGGGCCGTGCGGCTGCTGTGTCAACGCTGAACAGAGAGGCGCGAGGACAAAGGAGAACCAGCGCGACACACGGCAGTCGCCCCGACGTGGAGCCTCCTCTGAGCCCTGAGTGAAGGCAGCAGAAAGCAGGAGAAGGAAAAGTAGGGCCCTAGTGTTTTATATCAAATACTCAAGCCCCACATTTGCTCACGAGATGTGATATGATTGAGAGCATGAAAGGTAGGAAATTGAGAGAGAGAGAGAGAGAGAGGAGGTGCGTTTCGTTCCTTTTCCCAGCTATCGTAAAGAGCTGTCTCAATCCCATGCACTCAAGGAGAAAGGGAACAGTGTACCAGTTTCTCCCATGGATGTATTTTCGGGGGCTCCCAAATGAGAATTTTAAACTTTGTATATTCATTTAGATGGTATTTGTAAAAAGAAAAATGTTCTCGCACCCACATGAATCCCTCCGGCTTTGGCCAAGGACCGGGGGCAGAAGAGGAAGTCCACATCATCAGCACACGCACTTTCCTCCTCCCCACAGTCCCCAGCTCTTCAGCTTGATGGTACTGAGAAGGTCCTGGCCAGGCTGAGCGCAGCAGGTGGCTGGGTGGGACACGGAATGCCCGATCCTAAGAGGTCAATGGCATATTAGTGGTTGACCCCTGGGAGGTGATGGGACTAGGGCACCGTGGGGCAGTACTTAGAGTTCACCTCGAGCATCCATCGTGTTCCCACCTGCAAAACCCAGGCATGTGGCTCAGTCTCTCTCACCTACTCTGTATCCCCAAAATAAGCAAGGTCTCCTTCCCCTAAGCCACCGCAGCAACGGTTTCTACCTCCTTTCTTCCTTATGTGCTTCTTGTTGCCCCAGATAGCTTGTAAACTCCTGGCTTACTGTTTACCAAAGTACCCCAGCCTCTGCTCAGCAGTATCCTAGAAACAGATATTTGTCAGGATGGACAGATACAAAAGTTGGAAACCAGGCATATTCCATCAATAGGAGAATGATTAAATAGAACATGGTACAACCATATCCAGGAAAATAGGTTTTATTGTTTTTATGACTTAGATCTAGATAAATTTACCTGGAAAGATTTCCAGAGTATAGTGTTATATTTTAAAAGATAAAAATAAATTGAACAAAACATAGTATGAGCTCATTTATACAAAACAAAACAAAACCACAGACACAAAGACAAAAGTATATCTTCATGTGCACCTGCACATTTGTGTATAACCATATAAATGCATAGAAAAATGTCCGTAAGAATATTCCCCAAACCCAGTAACAGTGATTACTTTAGAAAAAGAAAGTAGGATTTGATGAAGATTAACAGGGGGCCTTTACTCTATCTGTAGTCTTTAGATTAAATATGAACAAGAATGTATTTGCATATTACTTGTATAATTAAAAATAAATCAAAAATGTAATTTTTGAAAAGCTGAAATTATTATACAAGATTTGTTTTTCATTCTGCAGAACTTTGCTTTAATGAGTTAAATAACGCACCAGGAAGGCAGGAGAACTAGTTCCCACTTGGGCAAGGGTTTATTTATCCTGCTTATCTCATGTTCCAGCCAACAATGCTAGTGATTCTGAATAGGGCAGCCACTCCTTGGCCATCCCATACCCTCCCACCCACAGCTTCAACTATCACCTCTATGTGGACGACTTCCAAAGCCTCTTTCCAGACACAGCCCCTCCCTCAAGCTACAGTCCTGACTTTCCCACTTCCTGTTGGGCAGAGCCTACACACCCTGTAAAAAACCAGACTCCTGTTCTTCCCTCTATCCCTCATCCAGCTCTTCTGCCTAACTTCCTCCTTCCTGTCAACTGGCACCACTTTTTCCCCAGAAACCCAAAAAGGAAATTTCCCAATCATGGGAAATCATGTGGCCCTCTTTATCCACACACTCATCCCCAAATATCCAGTCTGTTGTCACATTCTGGTGATCTTTCTATGCCACCGACACCACCCCTGTTCAGATCCTTTCCACGCATCACCTGGACTAGCAGAATCACCTTCAAGTGGTCTCCTTGCCCTTGACGCTTTCGTCTGCCTGCTAGATGTCCCATTTAGTGAAGGACCAACATTCCAGCCCCTCGAGGTCATTTTGGGTCTCCTTTCCATCACATACTGTGTTAGCTATCTTCCCAGTTTTGAGTCATCTGCAAATTTGGGAAATATGGCTTCATGCCTTCCTCCAAGTATCTGATTATTGTTAAAGTGGGCTGAACCAAGAACAAGGCTCTGACTACAGATCTCTTTCCAAAGGAACCCAGAGCTTATCACTAAAGAAAGTAACTTTTAAAAAATTAGTGTTGGATGCTTTTAAGACACCATCTCATTTACACCTTGCAATAATCTCTGGAAGGAGGTACTGTTACCCCAAATTTTAGAGACTTTGAAACTGAGGTCGAGAATGGCTAGGTAACTTCTGAAACATCTCCATAGGTGTTAAGCGGCAGATTTTTCATTTGAATCCATATGTTGATTCCAGAGCTCATGATTTTTCTGCCATGGAGTTGGAACCTTTCGCAGATCCCCACCTCTTAAAAGATAAAGCACACATATGCCTCTTAATCTGCATTGAGGATCTTTCACATTCTAGCTCCAAATTTACTACTGTAACAAGAGATTATACCATGTGTCAAACACAGCAAAAAGTTTTATAGGCTCTATTCCTTTCATTCATTCATTCATTCATTTGAGACAGGATCTCACTCTGTTTCCCAGGCTGCAGTGCAGTGGCAGGATCATGGCTCACTGCAGCCTTGAACTCCCGAGCTCAAGTGATCCTCCTTTCTCAGCTTCCCAAGTAGCTAGGAAGACAGATGCACACCACCACATTTGGCTAATTTTTTTTAAAATTTTTTGTTGACTCAGGCTGGCCTCGAATTCCTGGCCTCAAGCAATCCTCCCACCTCAGCCTCCCAAAGTGCTAGTATTACAGGTGTGAGCCACTACACCCAGCCTGGATAAAAAAATCTTTGATAGGAAATCCTGGGTATAGAATTAGGAAGGCAGTAAATGCCCTCTTTACAGAACAAACTGCAGTATTCAATTTCAAAAAGAGTAACAAAGCAATAAATCAAGAGTGAAGCACTTATATGAACTAGTTACTCCAGATGAACTTGAATGGCTTCCTTGAGCAACCAACATACTGAGCATCCTCCCAAGTTGTCCCCTGAGCCTTTGCACCGAACAGAACTGGTTACGAGGGGAGCATTCACTGCCTGTCCCGTGTGTTCTACCCTTATTCCATGGAACGTGCTGCCTCAGTCCCAGCAGTCCTTGCTCCCAGAATTCTTCAAATGTAAAAGAAATGTCTTCAGAAAGGAAGAAACAAGGATGGAAATGTTTTACAAAAGAAAATACCAAGTAGCAGCCATAGAAGCTTCTTTCCCATGTGTGAAGTTACAGAGTTTTAACCAAGCTCCTTTAACAAAACAGTGCCAAAATGTACAACTTATGGACAATTCCTCACTTATAATGCTTTATACTACCCTTCCACAAATAAATAAATGTCTGAAATATTGATAAGGGCAGAGAGTTAGCAACACCTTGTTTCACAAATTACAGAAACTGTCAGGTTCTCACCTGCATTATTATCTGGGTCAGGTAAGCTCAGGGGCGCAGTTGCTGTGGGGACTTTGCCCTCCAGGGTCCCCCATCAGCCAGCACAGTGCTTGACACGGGGGAGTGACTCAAAGTGACTGTCAAATGGATGAGTATTGAATGGAGGCAAAAAGATGGCTGAGGAAAAAAACGAGGACACAGGGAATGAGGGATCACATGCAAGTGGCAAGGATGTGAAGAAGGCAGCCCACCACCTCCTTCCATCTGGGGCTCAGATTCTCCTCAGCCTCTCCACAGCGACACCCATATGGTAGTCAAGGCTTTGGGTCAGTTTCTGAGTGCTATAGGCACTGTCAAACACAATCTTACGGCATTGCCATTTAATTTTTAAAGTTTTATACCTGCTTTCTCTTTTTCTTTCGATATGCCTTAGGAACACTTTTTCCCCCCTAATCTTTCACCTAATCTAAAACTTGACATAGAATTTAACTACTACTAGATTCTAAGGTAACAATGTGGCCCAAGTTTTGCTTATAGGTTTGCTACTGGCTATTAACATTTTTTCACTCCAGAAAAGGAGGTCCACATTCTTGTGTCTAGAATCCTCAAGGATGTGCCTATTCATCTAATAACAGAGTTGCAATTCTGCCTATCTTGGGAGGAGTACAAAAAAGGAGGGTGTCCTGTTTAAAATAAAAAAAGCAAAGCCAGGCATGATGGTTCACGTCTATAATCCCAGCACTTTAGGAGGCCGAGGCAGGAGGATTGCTTGAGGCCAGGAGTTTGAGACCAGCCTGGGCAACATGGCAAGACTCCATTTCTACAAAAAATAAAAAAAAATAGCAAGGTGTGGTGGCACACACCTGTAGTCCCAGCTACTTGGGAGGCTGAGGTGGGAGGTTCACTTGAACCCAGAAGTTAGAGGCTGCAGTAAGCTATGATTATGCCACTGCACTCCAGCCTGGGCAACAGAGAAAGACCTGATCTCAAAAAAGAAAGAGGGAAGGAAGGAAGGAATGAAGGAAGGAAGGGAGGGAGGAAGGGAGGGAAGGAGGGAAGAAGGTCATTCTATTTTCATTTTGCAGGAAGGCAAATTTAGAGGCTATGCTTGATTAACACCAAAATTTTTTACAAGAGCACAAGCCCTGATTAACTAACCCATGGTGTGTACTTTATTCTCCTTAGTCTCTCCCACATAAATAGTGTCCCTAGCTCCTTACCACAACTGAAGCTGCCCCTGTCACTCTTAGGAAAGCACAAGGGGACTCCTGGAATTCAATCTATGCACACTCAGGAGCAGCAAGCTAATTTTAATTCTGGCCTTTGATGACTATGGCTAAAACAGAGCTAATTTTTAAAAAAAAAATCTAAAGTAAAACCTAAATGGATTCTAGATTAATATCTCTATTTTAGAAATTTAACAAAATGATAATAAACTGCTACAACAGGATTGCAAACATGGTTAATGATAGGAAATTGGTTAACATGATAATAACACATCAGTAGGTCAAATGAGAAAAAATATACAATCATATCACCTTTTTGATATTTGATAAAATTCAACTCCCTTTCAATTTTTTTTTTTTTTTTTTTTTTGAGACAGAGTCTCACTCTGTTGCCTGGGCTAGAGTGCCGTGGCATCAGCCTAGCTCACAGCAACCTCAAACTCCTGGGCTCAAGCAATCCTTCTGTCTCAGCCTTCCGAGTAGCTAGGACTACAGGCATGCGCCACCATGCTTGGCTAATTTTTTTTTTCTATATAGTTTTAGTTGTCCGATTAATTTCTTTCTATTTTTAGTAGAGACGGGGTCTCGCTCTTGCTCAGGCTGGTCTCGAACTCCTGAGCTCAAGCAATCCGCCCGCGTTGGCCTCCCAGAGTGCTAGGATTATAGGCGTGAGCCATCGCGCCCGGCCATCGTTTTTTTTTAAACCCAGGAATATAAAAGTACTTCCTCAAAGTAATTTAAACCATTTTAAACCAACATCATACTTATAAGTAAATATGAAAAGTATTTCCATTAAAATTAGGAATTAAATAAAGAGGTCTATTATCCTAACCCTTTGGTATTAATGTTCTGGAATTCCTGATATAAAAGAGAAATAACATTATTTGTGGATAATAGAATTCTCTACCTAGAAAGCCCAGGAGAATCTCCTAAAAAAATTAAGTTGATTAAATATAAAATATTTAGGAAAAAATGAGTAAGAAATATAGGATTAATATGACAAATTCTACAAAACTTAACAGAGAGACAAAAAAACATTTAAGCAAATCAATAAACATACCAGGATGGAAAGACTAAATATCATAACTATATTAATTCTTCTTGAATTAATATATAAGTTTATTATAATCTCAATCAGAATTTCAATGGATTTCTGAGGTTTTTGACAAAATGTCTTAAGATTTAATTTGTAAGAATAAACAAGGAAAATAAGGACAATTTGAATAAGTACAATGAGAGAGAATTTGTCCTGTGAGATGTTAATATACATAATAAGGCTAACATAACTAAAACACTATGGTACTGATTCAGGAATTTAGAGACAGATACCTTGGATCTAAAACTGATTTTAGAATATATTATTAATACAATATGTTATTAGGAGCCATCTAGGATTATTCATTCAATAAGTAATATAGAAAAATGTGTTAAGTATTTAGAAAATAAGTTTGGTCTTCAACTCATAATATATGTACAAAAGACTGATTTCAAATACATAAAGTTGAATGTAGTTAAAAACCTAAAAAGCTAAAAATATGGTAATAAAGAAAGTAGATAAAGAGCACAAATTTAAAGGCCATAGAAGTAATTATCAGAGAGGACATCGATCTATCTGGCCACACAAAAATTAAAATTTTCTATACATTAAGAAGCATGAGAAACATTTTTAAAACATGATATTTGATTAATGTTTATATATAGTATCCCATAGTCAGGATAAACATAATCTGCTAAATCATGATGAACAATGAAGCAAGTTATAAAACATGACAGCCGATCTCAGTTTGAGAATAAACAAACAAACCCTAGAAAGCAACACATCAAATGCTAAGAATTACTCTAGCTGGTAGAATTGTAGGTGATTTTTAACTTTTTCTTTATTGTGTTTTTCTCTATTTCCCAAATTATTTTATTTTGTAATCAGGAAAAAAAGTCAGTTGGGGAAAAAAAAGCATCAAATGACAAAGATAGGAAAATACTTGTCAAAAAATATGATAAAAGGATGTTATATCCTTAATTCATTAAAAGGTCTCAAGTTTAAAATAAAAAGACAATCAGCAAAGAACATAATTAACCAAGAAAAAGCAAATTGATGATAAATATATTAATATAAAAATGTTTCATTACTATTAATCAAAGAAATGCACATTCAAACTCTGAAATTCTAAGTTTTGCTTATCAACTAGCAAAATGAAAAATAAACAGAGAGATACCACAAAACCGGTGTCTCTTCCTGAGATACCACATGGAAAGACTCACCCGTCTAACAAATACATTAGTAGAACTGCAAATTGGTACATTTTTGGAGAGCATTTTGGCAATATTAAGAGTCTTTGTAAAAGTTCTACCATTTGACCTAGTAATTCCACTTAAGCAACTCTGAACTAAAGAAAGAATTAGAGATCTGGACTATGGAGAGTTATTTTAATAAAAGTAAAAGTAGAGACCAAGAACTAAATGCCCAACCACAAGGGAATGGGTAAGCCTTCTATGGAACGACATGAAGCCACTGAAATCAAGGTTTGGAAACATGTAATGGCTTGGGAACATATTTATGATAGAACGTTAAGCAAGGAATCCAGGATCCAAAACTGTATATGATGCATTTATTATCTCAATTTTGTATAATCTCAATTTTGTTTGAAAAAACAAAAGTCTAGGTTCTGCTGTTCCCCAGCTAGGTAGCTTTAGAAAATCCTTGAGTGTCTTGGAAGATCAATTTCTTCAACTCTAAAAACAAAGGGCCAAACTTAAACCCCCTCCTTTGTAGTTTTCAGTTCTAATTATTGGATGACATAGCATACAATCAAAAATTAATAAAAAAATTATAAAGAGTATGTATGCATGCACTAATAATTTAAAAATCAAGTATAGAGTTTTGAATTGTTAAAACAAAGTTATGTTTTAAAGATTCTTTTTTTTTCAAGTGAATATTTCCTAAATAGGTGACATATTTTAGATCTGACCGCTTAGCTAGTGATAGTTCACTAGAAGAAATACACAGCATGGCTAGAAATAAGCACTCTCTCTTATCCCCTGTGACTAATTCGATCTGGGTTTGCCTGCCTGCGACAGGAACACCCTTCACCTGTTGTCAGCCATCCCATGACTTGGCACTGAAGATATCTGGGCCATTCTCAGTCAGCAAAGGGCAATCAAAAGCCTAGATCCAAGAAATGTCACAGGGGAACACACAAGGCTGTCTGACTGTTATGTTGCACTGATGGCACAGGAAATTCATTTTTGGAGTTCTTTCTGCAACCATATACAGCTTCTATGCATAGCTCAAGAAGTTCTTGCCTTCCTCTCTTAGATTTAAATAATAATCGAGCATATTTCTTTTACAACTACCTCTAGCTTTACCAGTCCCTACCACTGTGAATTTTAAAACCATGCCCAAGCCACGATGAAAGAAAAACCTCAAGCACCGTAAGCCAGGCTGCAGATAGGAACAAATTCGCCTGCTGAGCAGGAGAGAAGCGAATGGGCTCAGACCCCAGCAGGTAACGAAAACGCTCAAACTCTGCCCTTTCATCTAAAAGCATTCTGCCTTTGGGGGAGAGTGGAAGGGGTGGAGATACAATTTCATGCCAAGAGTATTTAGCTTCTGAGAATTTTATCTACCTCTCTGAGGTTGACATAAGAGGCTGATGGAGAACACTTCAATTCTTCTTCCAGGCAAACATTTTATAGATGAATACATGTTCAGTCAATGAAATCTGAGTTTGTGTTGTTAATAACAACAAATAAATTGAAACTTTCTTTAGAAATGATAGTAATTTGAAACAACTCCAGTGATATCTAAATTAAACCGTGTTATATGATATTTTAATCCCAGATGTGTATAGCATGTACTTGGTCACATGTGTTTTTCCCAAAAGACTTTTTTTCCATCCCCTGGATTTTCCATAGTCAGTAATATTATATAGTATAAACCTAAAATGAAGTCATCAAAACTGTCTCCCCTTGCTTCTGCCTCTGCCTTAATTCTGAATATAGCAGCCTTACTGTTTTATTATTACAATGTAGCTGTTCCTACAAAGCAAAATACATAAATGCTAGCTGAGTTTTGTGACAGCTCTGTACTTGTGTGCACCCACAATCAGCCCCTCTGAAGGAGACCTTTCACTGTTCACTGTTCTTACAAATGGAGCACATTTCACTGGGGCCACCATACAACCACAGAGCCAGCAGAAATACCACCACTAAGGAGAGAGAGAGAACAGGTTTTGGGCAATCACCACTGATGATACTGGCCAGGACTGTTTGACTAATAACTCTGTCAAAATTAGCCACCTTCCTTACGTTTTGTTTCATTTTCCTCAGGTATCTTCTTCTTCCCCCATTAAGCAAGTGGCCCTGTGCTCACTGCTTTGGGGGTTTGGGGGGATGTGGGAACCCCAAGAAGAAATGAAGCTAAATTCTTTTTCTGACATTTAATTGGGAGACTCAGTGACAACAATAAGAATTATCAAAGTAGCTAGTATTTGGTGAATTCTTATTTTATATCAGGTACTACTCTAAACCCTTTACATGAATTATTTAATATCTCATTTAATTCAGAAACAACCTATTCAGTAGGTACTACAATTACCCCTCCATTATGTAGATGAGGACGGTAAGGCCCAAACAGGCCAAGTATCTTGCACAAGATCACACAGATTACAAGTAGGGGAGGCAGGACATAAACGAATCCAGGCAACGTGACTCCAGATCTCAAACTTGCAAAAGGAAATGAGGGAAAATACAGTTACATTTCTCGTACATCCAAGTCTATGAGCTAAGGGTCGTACATACCGTGCCCTAACTTTGGGCTAGTTCTCCTCAAATTCTTCTCTAACAGCAGAACCCCCTCGTTCATGCAAAATCTAAGGCAGAGCCCCAAGATATAAGGCGGGTAAGAGGAGGGCTGCTTGGTAGAAGCAGAGTGAAGGGCTGAGATCTTCTTTCCTCGGCATCTCCCTCACCCTGCAGAGGCCCCAAACAGTGCTGGAACACGGTCTGAAAATCCCTGGTCCAAACCAGTATCACTCTGAATTATGTGCTTGAGAGACAACAGAAGGCCAGCTAGAGCACCAACAACAGCCAGCAAAATCAAAGGAAAAAGGCAAAATAACCCCCCGCTGGCAGTCACAGAGGGACCCTCCCAACATGGGCCCTGACACTAACCAGCTCGAGTTTGAGCACTGGAGGGCCCCTGAGGAGGTGCAATTTGGGGCTGGAGCAGAGAGTCAGGAATGAGGCAAATCCAATAAACAGGCAGAGGTGGGAAGCAGAGCCAACGGGGCGCCGGGGCCAGCGGTCTGTGGTGAGTGAGCAGCCAGGCTGCAGGAGCAGAGGTGGGAGCAGAGGGAGGCCTGCAGGAACTGCTCCCAGGGCCTCGAGCCGTGCAGACCAGTATGTGAGGTGGCAGGAACCAGCGCTGGGGGGAGATGACCCAACCACACTGCCTCCCTCCCACGGATTCCAATACTGCCTTTTCCCTACATGCAGTCACCTACCATTCAGCGGTGACAGTGTCAGACTCAACAGAGACGCCCACCTTTGGGAGTGGCGTGGGTGCTGGTTAGGAGCCCCCAGACTGCTTGGCCTCATCCCAGCTCCTCCAAGGTCAAGCTGCTTAACCTCTCAGTGCCTCGGTTTCCTCATGTGTGATATGCAGATAATAAAAGTACCTAGGTCAGAAGACGGTCGCGAGGATTAAACAAGTCAATACATATAAAGTACACAGAACGGCACCCAGTGCGAAGCACTCAGAACAGTACCTGGCACGGAGTTCTCACTAAATGCTGCCTATTGTTGTCTCCTCATCTTGCCAGCTTTAATTTCATTCCTGACTACTTTCTTCTCTTCCACGCTGTATTAGTTTCCAGTTGTTTAAACAGCACAAATTGGTTATCTTACAGTTCTGGAGGTCAGAAGTCTAAAATGGGTCAGTAGGGCTGCGTTCCTTCCAGAGGCTCTAGGGAGCAATCGTGGTCTCGCCTTTTCCAGCTTCCAGAGGCGTGGCCCCTGCCCCGCCTTCCTCAAGGAGCTCCAGCCTCTCTCTTATCAGGACCACAGGGATTAGACTGGGCTGCCCAGATAATCCAGGATAATCTCATCTCAATATCTTTAATCATACCTGCGAAGTCCCTTTTGTCACGTAAAATAACATATTCAACATATTCGCAAGATCCAGGGATTCAGATTTGGACATCTTTGGGAAGCCATTACCCAGCCTATCACACACACCTCCCCAAAGCCTAACATTGCAGACTGGAGAGACTTGGGGGAGGAAATAGCAATATTAGTAGCTAACTTTTTGAGTCCGTAGGATGTGCCTGGCACTGTGCAAAGTGCTTTAGGCGAATTATCTCACGCAGGCCTCATAGTAACCCTGTAAAATTACTATTGCTGTCCTACGGTAAGATTTGCTTGTCCAAAACTGTACAGCTTGGAGGTGGCAGAGCCTGTGTAAACCCAGGTAAATTTGATTCTAGAGCCCTTGTATTTGACCAATAGAGTGTCTGGGCCCTATACCTTAAGCCAAGATAACTGTAGTTGGGGTGGACACCAAGACCATTAGAGGCCTCGGAGACTGCCATGAGAGGTATACATGCTCCCCAAATACAGAGACGCAGGGATACAGAGCCTATGCTAAAAGGTACATACAAATGGAAGAGCATCTAGAACATTTTTTCATATTCAAAGAAGAAAACTTGGGGTTACTCAAGAATTTCTTCAAATGTAGGTTTGGACCAAAAAGCCAAGACCAGACCACTTAGGCTTGCCACTACTTGGGGAGGAAAAGTGAAAAGTCCATTCCTGCCCCTAAACTAGACCTGCAGGTCCAGTGAACCTCCCAAAAGAAAAGAGGAATTTACAGTTTCCACGGAGAGACAACTGAGTCAGATTGATGCACACCCTCTGAAACCATGTCCAGAAGGCTCAGAACCCTGATGGGCCACCAGAATGGCCCCACCTGTAGCTCA
>CAUYSK010056050.1:0-15388 GCA_963575035.1 Avahi laniger
GTCCTGTGGGCTGCAACTACACCTTCTCCAAGGAGGTTTGAACCCCAGTCTTAGGAAGGGGCACCTCTTTCCAAGTCTGTCCTTCCTTGAATACTCTCTCAATCCAATGTTATTCTTCAAAATTCTGCTTACGTGTCTGTAATTATACCCCTCTGTTATACTTGTTTAGATCTGGGCTGATACACCTTCTAAATCACGGATTTCTTTCCAATCCTTCCCAGGCCACCACTATCCTAAAGCATTTATAAAGATTATCTTGAGTTCTTTTATAGTTTTGTCACCTATGTGTCTATTTTTAAAAGACATAGTTTCATTTTGCCTTTTTAGATCTTTATATGAACTCAGTGTCTGTACTATTTTATTATTTGCTTTTTTTGTTGTTCAAAACAATGTATTTTAGATAAACTAATGTTGCTGTATCTGTGTGGTATGCTCTATTTATATACCGACAATGTATTTCCCATGGGTTTTTTCCAGTATTTGACGATTATGAACAATTACTTTCTTTTCTTGTACCTGTTGCAAACGAGTATTTTTATATCTGTGCACTGTACACAGGGGTGAAATTTTTGAATCAAAGGGAATACCTCTTCAGCGTTGCTAGATTATGGTATATGGTTTACCAAAGAAGTTTTACTAATTTGTAGTTTTACTAATTCTTCCGGCCATATATGAGAATTCTTGAAGTTGTGTATCCTTGTTAATACATTTTAATACTAAGAAAAATACTATTATTTATCATTTTCTTCAATACTGAAGTTTAGCGCATTTCTATATGTTTATTTGTAATTTGGCTTCCTCTTTTGTGAAATGCCTGTTTTAAATCTTTTACCTTTTTCTATTGATCTGACTTTTCAGAAGTTTTCTTCATATAAAATCTGCATAAACATCCTTCATCAGCTATATGTGTTGCAAATAGTTTCTTCTACTCCATGGATTTTTACTTTTTTTAAAAAAATGGTTGTCTTTTGAGGAAGGCAAAATTATGGACACAATTTTAACATAATTGGATTTATTAATCTTTTTCTTTGTGGTTACAACTTTTCATGTTTTAAGAAATATTTTTCTGTCAAGGACTTTAATATAGTCTTCCATATTATCTTCTAAAAGCTTTATTGTTTTTCCTTTCGCATTTAGGTTTTTAATCTACCTGGAATTGATTTTTTTATATGGCATGAATGCTTTTGCTATTATGCCATAATTTCTAAAAATCAAATGTACACAAGGTCACCATTACCATTTAGTTTATGCATTTACAATGGTGGAAAGGTAGCCTTATGTGGAATGACGCTAAATCAAAAGAAAAACATCTTTTCATTTGAAAGAAACCTGTAATTAGGCTGTTACTGAGTGCCAGACACAATGGCAAATGTCTACTTATGCAGCCTCAAAAAACTTATTTTACAGATAAACCAATTAAGGATTAGAGAGTTTAAGGTGGTTGGCTAAGATCACATAGTATAAATTTGCACAAGGATTTATATTTTACCATTTAACTCAAAAACTTCTGCTACTTCTATCTTTCTATGGATAGAGGGGTTTGTATGCGTTTGTGTGCGTGTGTGTGTGTGTGTGTTCCTTTCGTATTTTCTTTCTTCTTCCATTTTCTTTCTTTTAATATGAAATTTGGACTTTCTTGGAATCATTAACCATTTCTGATTCCTACTCCAAGTTTTGCCTGTACTCAAAGTCACCCATTTTACTTGTGTTTTCTTATGCTATTTTCAAAGTAGTCTTATTTGGAGAGTTTTACTTATCTTTCTCTGTATTATTATTCAATAAGAATGTTTTATTCAAGAAATATAGAAATTTGACAATTTCCTGGAGTTTAAATTTTTATTATAAATGTAGGGCTCCCCCGAACCTGGATCAGAGTTTCATAGCTCTGTTTGTTGACGCCTCTGAGAACTCTGCCAAATTCCCACATAATCCGCGCAGGGGGTTGCTTGACTGAGCAGGCAAGGTTTTGCTATCCCCATCCCACACAGACTCCTCCCAACAGTTTAAGCCAGAGAAAATCTGATTTATCTGATATATTTTGGGGGCAACCAGTTGAAATTTCATTTGAATAAAGTTTTTGCTATTAAAAATTTCTGAAAGTAACTGATCAGAGTGAGTAATTATAGGATGTAACAGGGCACCTTTAATAGTCCAAAAATAACATTACAGAAAAAAATCCACTGGAGAAAATTAGATTTACAAGGTTTGTAATTCTAGAATTAATAAGTACATTTAGTAAAATCAATACAAAAATCAATACAAATTCAATTTTATTTGTATACTAATAACATCAATTTGAAGGTGAAATTTAAAAATCATTTATAAGAGCATCATAAAACCCAAAATACTTAGGAAAATATTAAAAAAAAGGGAGAGACCTCTATACTGAAAACTACAAATCACTGCTGAGCTCCACTAAAGAAAGCATAAATAAATTTAGAACGATATCATGTTCATGGGTTAAGATGTATGTTCTCAGCAAGTTTATTTCAACAGCAGCACAATAAAAAATCTTAGCCTCTCTAGATTTTCTTCTATTACTGAATCTTGCCCTAATAATTCCATACTACATTTTATTTCTCCAATGCCTTCAAGCTTTATATATGTAAATATATATTTATAGGTATAGATATATATGTATAAGTATATCTATATCCTTTAACTGTGCCAAAGTACCTAATCTGTGGTTTTCCACGTTGGTACGATTGACATTGGGGCTGAATAATCCTTTGTCATTGACAGCTGTTCTGTGCATTGCATACATAGCACCATCCTTGTGCCCTGCCCAGTATCAATAGCACCCTCCCTTTCCTAGTAGTGACAAAGTGTGTCTGGTCATTTCAAATGTTCCTTAGGAGCAATATCTCCCCCATATCAGAGCCACTGACTTGATACATCATTTCCTCAGGCAGAAATCTGACCTTTCAAATAGTTATCTTCTCCCTCCCCTTTTATTACTGTTTTCAAACCTTATCTCTTATCTTGATTCTTGAACCAATTGCAAGTATTATATCCTTTTAAATCATTAATTTCCCACTGATTGTAGAATACATTTCAAATTTCTTAACATGGCATTTAAAGCTCAATCTACTCCTCCAGTCTCTTGTCGCACTGTACCTTGCTTTAGACTGAATATTCTTGCAACATCACTTTTTTATTAATCACTTATGGGGCACACCTCACACAGTATTACAGTGTATGATTTTTTTTTTATTTTTCTGCTGCCTTTCTTCCCTTGATCTGTGAGTGAGATATTTCCTATGTGCCACTTCAAATGCTCTTGGCCCCACTTCTGACTGCAGACACTGTGTAAATAGTTCTGTGGCAACTTCAAGGAGTTTCACACAGGTATGGGCCTACATTGACAACTCACATCTTGACCTGGGCTTCTTGACATTGCAGTGAGATGCTTGTGGAAATTCGCCTAGTACTCATGAATGAATATGGGGAAGTCAATGCCTGGGGGGCCATCTTGGACCAATAGGAAACATAGACACATGTTTCCCCCTTTCATCCTCTGAGTGGATAGTTTTAAGAATATTTTATAAGGTTCCTCAGAAGATTCCACATAATCAAGCCCCAGTCACTCATCTTGGCAACCAACCTGGTAATACGCACTTGTTCCTGCTTGGCTACTCCTGTTCCTTACCCTTACTGCTTAGGATCGATTCCCAAATCAAGTACCTGCATAGAAGATTTAGTCTCAGGCTCTGCTTTCGCTGGATCTCAAACTAAGACATCCTGGCTAACTTTTGCTCATTATTTAACACTTTTTTTAGGTCTAATTACTTCTAAAAAATACTTCTTTAGCTCCATTTAACTGGGGCTCCTACTGGGTGCCACCTGTCTCACCACCCCTGTTGCCAATTATCTGCAAACCTCTTTCAGAACTGGGTCTGTATCAGAATTGTGTTTGTATCTATAACACGTAGGTACTAAGGTGAATAATGATACACCTAGATGGCCATAGTTATATATTCCATATCCATCTTGCATAAGGGAATTCATTTTGTAGTTAATTAATTAATACAATTATTGCTTTTCCTCTTTTGTTTTCTGCTAACATTTCAGGGAGAAAAATCTATTTTCTACTGCCTCTTTTCAATATTAATTTTTTTATTTTTGTTTTTATTTTGTTTTGTTTTCAGAGTCAGGGTCTTACTTTGTCACCCAGCCTGGAGTGCAGCCTTGAATTCCTGGGCTCAAGTGGTCCTCCTGTCTCAGCCTCTTAAGTAGATAGGACTACAGGTGCACATCACAACAATTAGATAATTTTTTACTTTTTAATTTTTTCTAGAGACTTGGCCTCGCTATGTTGCCCAGGCTGGTCTCAAACTGCTGGCCTCAAGCTATTCTCTGATGTTGGTCTTCCAAAGTGCTGGGATTACAGGCATTATCCACCATGCCTGGCCTGGAACGATGTTTTAATTGCTACATCCAGTGACTCTTTATCAGGCTTCCTCTTTCTCAGTCTCTCTGAGACTGAAGGATGTGACACTGTTGACCGTTGACCACTTCCTCTTTCTGGAAACTCTCGTGGCTTCCAGGGTATTACTAACTTATATTCCTTTTTCTTCCTTGATCTTTCTTTCTCACTTTCCTTAATTATCACCTTTTTCATCCATATTCATATTGAATTCTGTTTTTCTTAGAATTCTGACTTAGGTGTTCTTCTCTGCCAGCTATACATTCTCTCTAGGTGCTTATACAAGATATAGGTTACTTTAAGTTATAGCCACGCATTTTATAGAATATGCTATCTGAATGAATTGTAGGCACTTCTAATTCAATAGAACCAAATTTCCCACATTATCTGTCTTTCTCAAATAATCAGTTCTTTCTGAGAATTGGTTAAAGACATCATCAAGAGTACAGGAAGTTGTCATTCTCTCTTTTTCTAGTTGATTGCAATTTATTTTTTATCTGCTGCCCCCATGTCTAATCCTCCCAGACAATCTTATTGTCTGTAAACGGAGTGATTTGTCTGAAATACAAGTCTGACCTTGTCACATATCAATTTAAAAGCTTCCAATTGGTCTTCAAAATATAAAAGTGGTTTCTGAAATCTTTAACATGCAATTTAGTACCTTTCATAATGAAGTTCCACTGTTCCTTCTCTTCACTTAATTCATTCATTGATTCATCAGCTTTGTTATATTTGTTATTCTGTTAAACACTAGAAATACGAGGTTGAAAGAGACACACACTGTCCCTTTCCTTCTAGATCTTTTAGTCCCTCGTGCTTCCAGTCTCCACTGTACCCATACTATACCATTTTTTTTAATTTGATAAGACATGTATTGTGAAATGATCATCAGCATCAAATTAGTTAACACATCTATCACCTCACCTAGTTATCATTTATGTGTGTGCACATGTGTATGTATGGTGAGAACGTTTAAGATCTACTCTTTTGGCAAATTTTAAGTATAGAATACAGGATCATTAACTATTAATATAATTACCATGCTGCATGTCAGGCTTCCTGAATTTATTCATGTTATAACTGAATGTTTGTTTCCTTTGTTCAACATATCCCTCTTTTCTGCCAACCCCCTAGCTCCTAGCAACGATCATTCCACTCTCTACTTTTATGGTTCAACTTTTTCATATTCCACATATAAGTGAGATCATAAAGTATTTGTCTTTCTGTGTTTGGTTTATTTGGCTTATTTCACTTGGTGTAATGTCCTCCTGTTTCATTCATTGTTGTCAAAACATCAGGATTTTCTTCTTTTATGTGGCTGGATAATATTCCATTGTGTGTGAATGTATACACACATACACACATATATATATGACTTGCATATACATATACACACATATCCAAATATGTAAGATGTCTTCATGTCTTGGCTATTGTGAATAATGCTGCAATGAACATAGAAGTGCAGATATCTTTCCAACATGTTGATTTTGTTTCCTTTGAATATATAACGAGAAGTGAGATTTCTGGATCATATAGTAGTTCTACTTTTAATTTTTGGGGGAAACTCCATACTGTTTTCCATAGAGGTTGTATCAATTTACATTCCCACCAACAGTACACAAGTGTTCTCATTTCTCTACATCCTTGTTGGCACTTGTTATTGCTTGTCTTTCTGGTGATACCCATCATAGCAGGTGTGAGGTGGTATCTCATTGTGGTTTTGATTTACGTTTCCCTGATTAGTGATGTTGAACGCCTTTTAATGTACCTGTTGGCAATTTATATTTATTCTTTGGAAAAATGTCTATCAAAGTCCCTTCTCCATTTTTTAATTGTGTTATTTGTTTTTTCATTATCGAGTTGTATTTGTCCCATATATAGTATATATTAAACCTTTACAGATGTGTGATTTGCAAATATTTTTCCCACTCTGTAGAATGTTTTTAATTTTGTTGATTATTTATTTTAATGTACAGAAGATTTTTAATTTGATATAACTCTACTCATTTATTTTTGTTTTCATTGCTTGTTTTTTTTTTTCTTTTTTCATGTCATTTCCAAAAATTCATTGCCAAAACCAATGTCAAGCATATCCTATGCTTTCTTTTAGGAGTTTTATTGTTTCATGTGTTACATTTAAATCTTTAATACATTTTGGGTTAATTTTTTTGAGTGGTATAATATAAGGGCCCAATTTCATTCTTTTGATGTGGATATCAAATGATCCAAATACAATTTATTAAAAAGACTGTTCTTTCCCCATTGAGTATTCATGATGCCCTTGTCAAACAGTAGTTGACTGTATATATGGGGGTTTATTTATGGCCTCTCTATTCTGTTCCATTAGTATATGTGTCTTTTTTTATGATAGTGTCATTCTGATTTGATTACTATTGGTGTGTAACATAGTTTCAAACCAAGAAATGTGATGCTTCCAGCTTTGATCTTTCTTAAGATTGTTTTGGCTAATCAGAATCTTGTGTGGTTCCCTGCGAATTGTATGATCTTTTCTATTTCTGTGAAAAATGCCATTGTGATATTGATAGAGATACATTTAATCTGTAGTTTGTTTTGAGTATTAATATAATGCTAATTCTTTTCACCCATGAACATGGAATATCTCTGCATTTATTTGTGTCTTTTTCAATTTCTTTCATCAATATCTTATACTTTTCAATGTACACATCTTTAACCTCCTTAGTTAAATTTATTTCTAAATATGTAATTTATTCAGGGGGCTATTAAAATTGAGATTATTTTCTTATTTTATTTTCCAGAAAGTTCATTGTTGGTATATAGACATGCCACTGATTTTTGTACATTGATTTTGCATTCTACAACTTTCCTGAATTCTTCTATTAGTTCTAAGAGTATTTTGGTTGAGTATTTACAATTTTCTATACATAAGATAATTTCATCTGCAAACAGAAATGATTTTAGTTCTTCCTTTATGATTTGACTACTTTTTATTTCTTTTATTGTCTAATTTCTGTGGCTCAAACTTTCATCACTGTGTTGAATCGAAATGATGAGAGTTGGCATCCAATCATAGAGGAAAAGCTTTCAGCTTTTTATGTTGAGCATGATATTAGTTGTGGACTTGTCATATATGACATTTATTATGTTGAGGAATATTCTTTCTATACTCAATTTATTGAAAGTTTTTATCATGGAATGATGTTGGATTTTGTCAAATGGTTTTTCTGCATCTGTTGACATCATATAATTTTTGTCTTTCATTCTGTTAATGTGTTGTATCACATTTATTAATATGTGTATGCTGAATCATCCTTTCATCCCAGGAATATATCATACTTGGTCATGGTGAATGATACTTTTAATGTGCTATTGAATTCAATTTGATAGCATTTTGTCAAGAATTTTGCATGTATATTCATTGAGGATATTGGCTTATAATTT
Source organism: Avahi laniger (assembly GCA_963575035.1). Classification (NCBI taxonomy): domain Eukaryota; kingdom Metazoa; phylum Chordata; class Mammalia; order Primates; family Indriidae; genus Avahi; species Avahi laniger. Next base: position 7,850 of record CAUYSK010056050.1, read on the forward strand.
CCTTTTCTCATAGTGACCTTATCTTGCTTTGACATCAAGATAATGCTGGCCTTGTAAAATGAGTTTGGATGTTTTTCATCCTCTTCAATGTTTTGGAAGAGGTGAGAAGAATAGGAACTAATTCTTCTTTAAATGCTTGATAGAATTTGGCAGTGAAGCCATCAGGTCTTGGGCCTTTCTTTGATGAGAGATATTTTTTACCGATTCAGTCTCCTTACTTGTTATTGGTCTGTTCAGATATTTTATTTCTTCATGATTCAATCTTTATTGGTTGTATAATTTTAGGAATTTATCAATTTCTTCTAGGTTATCTAATTTGTTGGTGTATAATTGCTCATAGTAGTCTCTTATGATTGTTTGTATTTCTGTCGTAGTAGGTGTTACACATCCTATTTCATTCAAAATTTTATTTATTTGAGTCCTCTTTCATTTTTTCTTGGTTAGTGTTGCTAAAGATTTGCCAAATTTGTTTATCTTCAAAAAAAAAAAACCTCTTAGCTTTGTTGATATTTTCCATTTTTTTTCTGTTATCTATTTTATTTATTTCTTCTCTGTTTCCTTCCTTCTGTTAACTTTGCCAGTAGCAGTGGAATGAGAGATTCAAGATATTGAAAGAATAAAATTGTCAACTGAGAATATTATAGGCAGCAAACCTGTCCTCAGAAATGAAGAACAGATGAAGACTTCCCAAAACAAACAGAAATTGAGATAGTACATCACCACTAGACCTGCCTTAGAGGAAATGCTAAAGGGAGTTTTTCAAGCTGAAATGAAACAATGCTAATTAACAACATAAAAACATGTGAATGTATAAAACTTACTAGAAAAAGTAAATATATAGTCAAAAGCCAAATCCAGGAATAATGTAATAGTGGTGTGTAAATCGCTTTCAACTGTGTTACAAAAGTTATAAGAACAAATGTAGTAAAAATAACTGTGATTACAATAATTTGTTATTGGATAAACAATTTAAAAATATATAAATTGTAAAACAACCTAAAATATGAGTAGGGGGATGAAATTATACAGTTCGTGTATGCAATCGAATTTAAGTTGTTATCACCTTAAAATAGGATGCTATAATACTAACATAGTTTACATAAACTTGTGAGAACCATGAAGGAAAAACCTGCAGTAGATACTCAAATGACTAAGAGAATGTAATCAAACTATATCACTACCCACATCACCAGACCACAAAGGAAGACTGCAAGAGAAGAAGAAAACAACAAAGGAACTACACAACAGTTAGAAAACAATTAATAAAACGGCCATAGTAAGTCCTTACCTATCAATAATTACTTTAAATAAATGGATTAAATTCCCCAATCAAAAGACATAAAATGGCTGAATGGATAAAAAAAACAAGATCCAATAATTTTCTGACTACAGGAGACTCATGTTAGTTTTAAGGACACATATAAGCTGAAAGTGGAAGGCATGGAAAAAATATTCATGAAAATGATATCTAAAAGAGAATAGAGATGGCTATACTTATACCAGAAAAAGTAGATTTTAGCTCAAAATCAGTCACAAGAGACAAAGAACGCCATTATATTAAAAAAAGGGGTCCATTATCAAGAAGATACAACAGGTGTAAATATTTATGCACCAAACTTTGGAGCACCTAAATATATAAAACAAATATTTACATAACTGCAAGAAGATACAAACAACAAGAAATAATAATAGGAGGCTTCAATACCCCCACTTTCAATAATAAATAGAACACTCAGACAGAAAATCAATAAGTGAACTGTGGATATGAACAACATTATAGACGAAATGGACCTAACAGACATACAAAACATTCCATCTAACAGCAGCAGAATACACATACTTCTCAAGGACACGTGAATATCCTCCATGTTAGATAATATGTTAGGTCCCAAAACAATACTTAAAAATTCAAGAATATTGAAATCATATCTAGTATCTTTTCAGATCACAATGATATGACAGTAGAGATCAATAACTAGAGGAAAATTGAAAAATTCACATATACGTGGAAACTAAACAGCACACTCCTGAGCAGCCAATGAGCCAAAGAAGAAATCAAAAGGGAAATCAAAAAATACCTTGAGACAATGAAAAATGCAACACAACATACCAAAATTTATGGGATGCAGCAAAACAGTTCTAAGAGAAGATTTATAGCTATAAATGCCCACATTAAAAAAATAAAGATTTCAAATAAACAATCTAACTTTATACCTTAAGGTACTAGATAAAGGGTATTTAATGGATAGAATTGGTTACCAAAGACTAAAATTAGCACGTTGGACTTTCTAACCTCTAACAACATCTTGATCTTTCACGAATCATGACTTTGCCCCCGAAATTTTCTCTTACTTGAGTCTTCATTTATTATTTTTCCACCTCACAGTGTCCTACTCATCCTTAAAACCAGCTGAAATATAGCATCTTTTCCCAAGTTCTAAATAATTTCTCTGACTTAAGTATTAATAGAATTAGCACTGCTTGTTAATTAACTATTAGTTAATATATGGAGACTAATATATAATGTTCCATCAATATAGTATTATTTATTGTAGGGATTAAAAACAGGTCATTGGAGTTACTAAAATTCAGTTTCCAGCTCTGGTTCTGGCATCTATTATCAAGGAAATGATTCATACTAGGAAAATTACTTACTCTGTGCTTCTCTTTCCTGGTACATAAAAAGGGCTCAATAAATCTAATTATATAACTTGATCTAATAGATATCTAAATCTGTATCTCATACCTACAAACCCATTTACTTCTTTAATGTGTTTGATCAATGCATTTTTTTAAGGGTAGGAATTCTTGATATATAGATAATATATGCACAGTTAATGCAATACATTTTATAAAATGCCTTCCTATATCCACATATGATTATACTCACATCCTGTCTTCATCTTTGTCCTCTTTTCTTTAATAAGATGAAAGCATTAATAAGAATAATTGGGTTAAATACCTGACATTGTTTACAACTAAATAGAATATAGGCTTATGTAACATTTTAAGCAATGACTATATGATAGTAGGGGAGTCATTTAGTTATTCTGAACTTCACTGACTTAAATTGTAAAACAAGATGATAGCAATACAGTCCTTTCCATGTCTAAATTCCAATTTTAATTTTAATTCCATAATTTATAGAACTCTGGTTATAAATGTAGCATTATTATAATGATACTGGAAACTTTGATAGTGCTTCATTGTTTATAAATATTTTCATATGCTTTATGTATGTTATTCTAATAGTTTTTTGGAATGTGCAAGTTATTACTATTATCTTTTAAAATGAGAAAACCAATAACTAAGATTAAATAACTTTGGCATGTCAGCTAACTAGTTAAAATTAGTTCTTCTGTTTTCCGATCTAGTATTCCTTCTGCTACACTAATGGTTTCCAAGGAGTGGGCTTAGGACCATGTGGAAGTTTCAGGGCTCTAGATTTTAGACTTCATAAGCATAAGTAGTAGCATTTACTCAAATTGCAGTTATGCTTCTTACACAAGGATCTGGGATTTTTTTAGCACTTCAGTTTTTTTAATTATAAAATATACAAAAGCGTCTATCTCTATCAATTTACCACTGAAATTTGTGTTATAATTTTATGACAAGGGATACAATGCAATTCGATGGAAAAGCAACAGATCAAAAGTCCAAGCTCTTGAATTCCAATCTGTTATTTACTCCTGCATAAATAGGCTACCTTTTATCTACATCAAATTTCTTATGTGTAGAACAGAAATAATGCCCTTTCAGTCAATTCCTAATGATGATGGTGATGATTGTGTGTCTGTGCGTGTGTGTTGTGCATGTGTTGTGTGTGTGTATAACCCCCAACTCATATTTTGGCCATTAATCTCAATCCTTTATTTTTTTCTAATGCCTTTTCTTAAACTACTTAGCTGCTTAAACCAGTAAAGTCACTACTTCTTTATGCAAATTAAGTTTCCTACAGATGCTGAAGTGCTGCAACCAGGCAGGGAACTGCAGAAAGAGAAGCTTTGGCAAGAAATGGAACAGCCATGGTTATTTAGCTATCTGCAGAATGTGGCTATGCCTCCTAATTCTTCTTGTGAAAACATGGATGTCCTCATGAATAAGGGATTTCTGAGCTCTGGTTCCATTAGACTGTGATTTTCTTGAGTATGAATCTGCTTTTAATTCATCTTTATGTCCATAACATTTCATTCCAGTAAACAGAGTAGGCACCTAATAAATGTTTTGAAGAAGTAGAAATAAATGGAATTCCAGCTCTGTTCTTTACACATGTGAACTTGAGCAAAATATATAAATTTTCTCCATTATAAAATGGTATTAATAATATTTACTTCACAAGATTATTTTAACTTTTAAATGTACTTGGAATTTATTTAAAGTTCTGTGAATGTTAATTCCTTTTTCATTAATCTTGAATGAATCAATGAATAAATGCTATTTTAGCCAGGATTTTTTGAGCAAAGGCTGTAATGTATTAGTATACACAGAATATTCTGAAAATGGCACAAATGTTTGTGATTATAGTGCAAGATGTTTTAAAAAGGGTAATTGATGCAGAGAAGTAGTCAGACTGAGGATGAGAGTGCAGGGATAGAGTGAGTTCACCATTGTTAAAGACCTTGAATTCCAGACTCAATAATTTTGATTTTTTTCTTCTAAGAAATGGGCAACTATGGGAAGTATTGTAGTTTACTCATACCATACTTAGATATATGATTTAGAAATAGCCTTTGGACAGCAGTTAGAAGGTTGGATTTGAAAGTGCCAATCCTTCTGGATGTCCGAACAAGAGATCATGAGGGTCTAGATGGGTGCACTGGCATGGGGGATGGGGCTGAAGCACATTTAGGTGCTAACATAATAGAATTTGATGACAGATTAGATGTAGGGGAATGCTAGAGAAGAAGGATCTAAGGATGGCTCCAAGATTTTCTGCTAGATGCATAACAGGTGTTGATATTCACTAAGACAGGAATAATGCACATAACTGTATAACTTGATGAACATTCACTGGAGAACAATGATAATTAAGTATAAAAATATAACTCATTTATGAAGCACCTAAACTGCCACATGCTTTATCTCATTTAACCTCCATACTGCTCCTTTGAGGTGGATATTATTATTTCTATTTTACTTATAAGAAAAATGAGACCTAGAGGTACTAAGTAACTTGCACAAATTCATTGAACAGAGCTAGAATTTGAGTTCACATTTGATTGTAAAGATTATGTCCTTAAATTATATATCGCATTAAAATATATACCACATTACAAATCATTAAAGATTTGAAAAATTATTCTAATGAGGAAAAAGGAAAGAATTTGGCATGATTTAGCCCAAGAGAATAAAGACTGAGGGGTCACAGAATAATATCAGTAATATGAACCTTTTTATTGAATGATGAACGTTCTTTTTTTTTTTTTTTTTGGCTGGAAGACAGAAAAAGGTCAATATTTTGGACTTCTATTGAGATCAAAGCAATATAAGTAAGTTATTAAAAATAATATAGTAGGTCATAGACCTGAAAGGCATTAGAAATCAAATGATAATTAAAAAGATTGAAAAACACATTTTTGAAGAAGACATATAAAAATATAAAAAGTATTCTACTGGATAAACATTTTTTTCTTAATGAAAAAATACAGGAGGAAATGTATGGGTATTTTTGTTTTAGAGATTGTTTAATGCTACATTCATTTCGCTTGAAATTATAGAAGAGGTTGTCCTTTAGATAGAAAAGAAGCAGCCTTATACAGATCAGTAAGCAAGGAAAAAAATTACAGCCGCAAAGTAAACTTAAGGACCACTACCAGGCAAGGCACAGAAGAAAAAATATTAATATGAATGGCCAATGAAAATATCATAAATATCCTATCTTATTATTAATCAAAGAAAGGAAAATTCAAATAGTAATAAGATAAATATTCGATTTGAAAATATTTTTGTGATAATATTGTCATCTAGGTTGAGGGGAAGTAGCTTCTGATGGCAATGCTAATTGGAACTTATCATGGCAACAATAACTTAATAAGAGGAGGAAAACACATATTTCTTAGAGTTTCCTCTCTGACAGGTACAATTCTGAATGTTTTGCATATTTTTACCTATAAAATCATCACAGTGATTGTATGAAGTAGTTTTATGAATCCCATTGCACGGATAGGAAACTAAGCCACATAGAATCACCCTACGATTTCTTGACTCCAAACCATATAATGTACTGCTTTCTGGAGAAATGTGCATTCTATCTGCAGGGTTCATATATAAATAGTTCAAGAGTGAAAACCCTTTGACCCAGCAATTTAAGAATTTCTCTCAAAGAAGTGATTAAAGCTATTACAAAAACTTATGTGCAAAGTCAGATGTTGTAGCATTAAATATAATAGTGAGAATCAGAAACTGCCTAGGGTCCAGCAACTGCAAATTAATAGTTATACATCAATACTGTGGATGTGATCTGTAGTATAATACTTGAAAAAAATTAATTACATGGGGGATAATTATCATATGTGAAATTAATAAGCAAGTTGCAGAAGAGTCTACACAGTATAATTATAATCTTCATAAACACAAACCTGTATAAACACACACACACATCTGTAAAGTGTTGGAAAGTTTGTTCACAGAACTGTTACTTTGTTTATCCCTGGGTGGTTAGCACATTGGTGATATTGAATTGTGTGTCTGTACACTCTGATTTTCCCACAGTATGTATTTTTAAAACGTCTGTTTGTCACAATCACAAGCTCAACACCTGTGACCCTGTGACATTTGAGAGAGAGTTAAGGAAGTCCAGCAGAAACTCTGTCTGGAGGACAAAAGGAGTATAACTCAGTCCACCAGGTAAAAATCTGTATCTTTTAGCAAACATCTAAACTTTTACTCAAGGACAAAGAAGACTTTGTGTAAGTTGTATTGAAAGGCGTAAACAATAGAAAGGTGACTCTCTTCATTTCCCACTAATGTATCTGCTAGCACTTGCTTTTAGTGGTTCTGAGAGTCTAATCTCTGTTTGTCCTAACTGATGGCAGTTTCACAACTTCCTGTGGTAAATAGATTGTTCTAAAAACTCACAGTTTTAATCGTCAGAGCAATCTTTCCTGAGAATCCATTCTATAGGTTCCCCCTCAATTTTCTCCTAGTCAGTCTTCCTTGCATCATGCTAAGTATTGATTGTTTTCTAAGCTTTGTGGTCTGATTTATTCTTGTAGGCTTTTATGGTGGCACTCTGTATTCTTAGATACTTTCTTCATAGCATGACTAATTCACATCCTTATCACTCTAGTTTGACTTCTTTGTATTTCCTTCATTTGATTCATATTTGTTTGGTTTCCCATAGAGCTTAAAACTCCCATTTTTTTTATTTTTTATTTTTTTATTTCAGCATAATATGAGGGTACAGATGTTTAGGTTACGTGTGTTGCCCTTGCCCCCCCTCCCCACCTCAGTCCAGGTTTCAAATATGTCCATCCCATTGCGTGGTGCACATTGCACTCTTTGTGTACACATATACCCGTCCCCTCCTCCCTCCTCCCC